>DF237924.1:9702-20830 GCA_000708835.1 Klebsormidium nitens | reverse complement strand
TTCACTGCGGTGCACTCCCGTGCACCGCAGCTCGTATGAAAGTGCTTGTGCATAGCAGAAAACGCCCAAGAGACAGTTCCGATGTACCTATTAATGTAAAAAGAATGCTTGAATTCACAGTCACAGTTACAGTCACACTTACAGTTACGGTTACTATAGTTACGTGTTCAGACCAGGATGTTTTGTAAGTTAAGAATTTTATGTGTCTCGTGCAATTTTGATGCTGTGGTATTACCTCGATTACCTGCATATTTTCGTACGATTTGCCAGACTAGCGACCGCGTGTAGGGTTCAAGGTTCGCCTCCAGTCAATCTACCCGGGGACTAGGGCCCGGTTGAAGGATGAAACCCTTTAGGTGAAGGGTGTTGGGACTCGGAGTGTCCCCCAGTACGGTTGATTGGCCGGCCGGGATCCCGGCCCGCCGGGATTGACACTATCCCTCCATCCACTCTTGCGGCGAGTCTTGGGCCTCTCAAGTCAATGCGTCATATATCTGGCGTGCCATTATAAATCCTCCTGCCTTGAACAATAGGCGGGCATAGGGAAGAAGCATAAGCGGCGCGATAGCCCACGGGCCGTGCTGGACCAGAAAAGGAATCTGCCATGCATGACTCGAATTCTAGAGGACTCACTCAGCTCATTGACATGAGGTCTGCAAAGCGGACATGGCGTAGCTAGCTGTACTGTGTCTACAGAAGGCATGGAGATGGCCCCGGAAGGCATTTGGCAGCATTGGTCTTCCCTACTGTAGGATCCCGTTTGAGCAGCAGGAATGTGACAGAGGTCCGTGATTGAAGCGCTTCCTTCCTGTGACAAGGATTGGGAATGTGGTGTTGACATTCGGAAGGACCCGCAACTAGGTGAAGTCCAAAGCTCTTGAGTCTAAGGACAATTCTGAGCAGATTGTTTACAGTGATGGAAGGAGCCGCGGAGCAGGTTTTGACAGATGAAGTGCACACTGATTCAGTTCCTGCCTACGACAGTGGCCATCAAACAACAAGCGCACTGGCTGAAGCCCCTTCAGCTACAAATGAGAGTAGAAATGCTGGGGATCTGCACTGGCTCCTGGCTGCAGTAGGAGCCATCCTGGCCTGTCTTCTTGGATTGAGGTTTAATGCTCCAGGGTTTTTAGCAGGTCTCATCTCAGGCCTGGCCTTGGTTATCTTAGGCCAAGTTGCTGCTGTCTGGTTCTTCTGGGAGAAGGTGCGGGCGAAGAGGGAAGGCAGCATTGAGGAAGTTGGCGAGGAACTTTTGACACCAAAGGAAGATGGGTCTGCTTCACCATTGGAGAGGCAGGCCAGTGTTTCAAACGAGGTAAGTCCTTATCTAAACAGTTGTAGTCAAACCTGGAAAGAGATGCATGCAGGAGAAGTCTTGAGCAGTCTTGAGCGTATGTGGCATGCCTTTGCTCCTTTATCCAAATTGCCTGATACTTTTGAATCTCAAGAACAGTGTGCGGCAGACTATGCTTTGAAAAATGGGCGTGGATATCCTAAAATATTCCCTGATCTGATCACTTCCTTGATTGCCTGAGGGGAGGTACGAGGAGTGTGATGATTAGAGACCGCAAAGCTACCTGATTCGAGTACCTGATTTCAGGTGCTATGTTGATCGATTGTGTAGCCATTTCTTGGCGAACATTCTCTCCTTGCCTTTGAGCAGGGTTGTGTCTGGATTGCGGCAAAGCCATCACCATCTGAATGGCTGAAGACCTCCCAGCGTGGCGGCAAGGGGGCTCTTGCGCCCCCTGGCTGGGCCCCCCAGAAGCGTCAGGCGAAGCTGCACTTCAACATGCTGATGCTCGGAGGGCCTGACGGCAAAAAGACCATCATTAAACTGGACGGGTGCGACGTAAGGGCGGTATCGGCCAACGGGGCCCCGGAAAGGAAATGGTGAGGCGTTCATGTAGCAGAGTCTGAAGCAGGTTTTTGTTGAAAGTCTCAACCCTTGAAAATGTACGGCCCAAGGTCTTTGATATGCATACCCTGATCGAGGTCATGTATTTTCCTGATTGACCGTACAAGACTTAAGGGTGCGCGTCGACCGAAAAGCAGCAAAAAGCTTCCCACATTGCTTAGCCAATCGGATGGCTTTTCATAGCCACGTGGTGGCACAAGGCACATACCAGAGGAGTAATATGGCTTGAACAGTACTGTACCTCCTAGCTGTTGGTACTACAAAGGCAACACTGGAGGCCCAGTAGGTTTTCGATCGACGCGCAACCTAATGCATGTCCACTCTGGCCGATCCATCAACTGGCACTCAGGCATCTGTTGTCCAAATTTGCCCACTGGCTACTTTGCTTAATCTGCCCTTTAGAGAATCACGAGTCTTCACTCTTTTTTGGGGCTATTCTCTGATGAAATTTCTCTCGATCTGCAAGGTCCAAGAAGTTCCCCATCAGCATCAAGCACCCAGAGCGGACCCTGTTCTCAAACTCGGGCGAGCTGCTGCTCTACTGTGCGACCGGCTTCGAGAAAGAGTCCTGGTGCAGTTCGCTGCGGTACGCTGCTCGCTTACACGCCCCTGAGAAGCCGTCCACTCATAAGATGCGGGACGACTACGCCACGTTCACCGAGCTCGTGCGCCAGATGGCCGAGGGGGGTGAGGAGTGGCTGGCGTCCGACCCCCACGGAAAGGAAGTTGGGAACACATCCAGCATTGGAAAGTGGCGCGCGAAACTGAAGCGGCGAAGCAAGGGGCGTTTTGCAAGCTGGGGGAGTGCCGAAGAGGCCGCTGCCGGGGGGGGTGTTCTAAGCCCTGGGGCGAGGCCAACGAGTCCCCCCCGGAAAGGGGAAAGCGACACAGAGGACAGTCCCAAAAGAGAGGGGCAGGAGAGTGGGCCGAAATCGGGACCGGCCAGCCGGGTCCGAAGTCTTCTGGGGGGGCGCAAGCTGAACTTTAGGAAGAAGAGGGATGCCCCCCCAGATGCGGGAGAACGAAGTCGTGGGTCGAGCATGGGGGACAGCGTTCTGAGCGAGGATGATGTCAGCGATACGGGGGGCTTACTGAGCGGTGACGAGTTCAGCGGAGGGGAGGACAGCGGAAGGAAGGGAAGCGTCGTTGGGGATGTGTTGAGCACAGGCGGAGGGGAAGAAGGTGAAATAGCAACTTTAAAATAAGCGTCCTCTCATCACTTAATTATTGATGGTTGCTCCGGAACCTGGTGTCATGATGCTGATCTTCTGAGGTGCTTGCCCTGTCATCGTCATTGAAGCAGGTCCTATTGGCCTGATGTCTCTCTTGAACGATGAAGAGACTCCTTTCGTGAGAAGGAGTCAACGGGATGATTCCACCTGTACTGCAGGATTCCAGGTCGGGTCTCTTAAATGACGAACTGACTAACACATCTCAAGCTCGTTCTTTGTGCAAAGACAATTGCAGAAGCTTCTGACGCAACGTAATACGTCTTTGAGCTTGTTCAAGGGTTTCGAGACCCTCTCAAAATCATGAGGTGTGCGTAGTATACGCACAGAATCAGGCACCAAAACGTGACCAATACTAGAGTCTGCGTGCGTTCTTAGAATCGTACTCTTTCCAGGTGAAGATGCGATTGATGGGAAGGTGCTTGGCGACAACATTATCCGCTTCGGGAAGAAGGCGGGCGCTGGGCGACCGGAGGAGCACGCAGGGGGCCACGATGGGGGCATGCGCTTCTGCAACGTCATGTTCTCGCGCTTCTTCTTCGACATGGCACGGAACACGCAGGTTGCGGAGATGATCAAGAACAGGATCGAGGTACGAGGTGCATGTGCACAGCCTGCCGACTTCCGTCTGCTTGGTTTCTCTTTTTGACATATATTTCTTTGTGCTTGTTTGAAATCCGCATTAGTCAGCTTGTATCTGGAAGGTACGAATGTTCCCTCATCTTTTGATTGCAGGATTCCGTCCGTTAGTAACATTGTTTTTTGTGCAAACAAAGAGTTGTCGAGCTTTCAGCATCTGAGCGCAGTCAGCAAAGCCTGGACTCTTTGCAGTGAGCTTCGTGAACGACTAATTTCAAAGGCACTGCGTATGCATGTTTCTAAGCTTCCTTTTCGCAAGCCCTTGAAAATACGTAACCCTTCAAGCCCTCAAGCTTTGTCGCCCCCCTTCCGCAGCGCAAGCTGGCGCGCGTTGAGACCCCCACCTTCATGGGCTCTCTCAAGTGCACCCACTTCGACCTGGGCACGAAACCCCCCCTCGCTCGGGCGATGCGCGTCCTCCCTTCCAGCCAAACCCTAGCCGGGGTCAGCGTCGAGGTCGACTTCGAATACCGGGGGAGCGCCAAGCTGACGTTTGAGACGCGGCTCGACATGCGGGCATATGCCAACACGGGGCTGTTTAAGAACCTGAGTGACAAGCCCGGGAGCATCCCGGAGAAAGCCGAAGAGCTGGTGGAAAGCGCAGAACTAGTTGCGGCGGGGTTAGCGAGCAAGGGTTTAGAAACCGGGGGGGAGGCGCTTGAGGCATTGGGGGGCGCGGGGAAGGCACCCGGGCGGCGGCTCAAGGGCAATTTCCACAGCGCGATGACTGGGGTACTCGCCCGGTTGAAGCCCGTGGTGCAGCACGTGACGGAGCAGGTTTCCATGGTCCCACTAACCTTGACGGTAACCGTGCTCGGTTTGGAGGGAACCGCGAGGTTGAGGTTGGGGCCCCCGCCAACGGACCGGCTGTGGTTCGGATTCTCGGAGATGCCGGATCTGGAGTTGGAGTCGCGGCCGAGCGTCGGGCAGCTAAATATCACGAGGAACCCCCTGGCGGCCTGGATGGTGGAACGGCTGAGGGTGAGGAGTTGGGGCTAAAGAATTGTCGATGAACAGAGGCAATAATCGTCGGAATTTTGCAGCCTGGAAACCGCAGAAAGAAAGTCTCTTTCCTTCCGCTCAGAGGTTACCTGTTTCGCACGCCTTTGCGCTGAACCTTCACGGCTTTTCGCAACTGCTGCGGGTCCCAGAGAGCAAATGTCGCCCGTCTGCAGCTTTCTCGCAAGCTCCTTCTCTTTCTTCTCTCCTTTTTCCGCGATCTCAGAATTCACCAGCAGTCCACTAGATGTGGCTCGCTTCAGTCAATGTCAAGGTCGTATCCGTTGATCAGCACAAATCCCCGAAAGCTTGAATCTTGCTCTTCAAAAAGATTCGAGAGAGAAGAGGATTTTCAGATCAAACCGCCCCCATCCCTGCAGAACCTGCTGCGCGACTCGCTGGTCTTCCCCCAGAGCGAGGACATCACCATCCCGTACATGATGACCGACCCCGACGAACTCTACCAAGGGGATCCCCCTCCCGCCTGGAAACGCTCCGCCTCGGACTTGGCGACACCTGTCGCTGCCTCATTGGCAAAGCCAGCTTCTCCCGGTGCTTTCAGCGCCCCTGGGGGTACGAATGGGGCTCCAGGCGGGGTAGTCGGAAACCCCCCGAAAGCGGGAGTGGCTCAGTCTCCGGGAAGCTCGGGCGTTGCTGGCCCCCTCGTCATGAGCCCAGCGCCTCTGCTGTCACCCGTCCCGTTCGGGGGGTTCCCGAAGTCACCTGCAAATGCGACGGCTGAAAGTTCGAATGTCGGGCCTGCCGTTCCGAGCCCAACACGTCCGAAGCCGAGTCCGGCTGCGTCAAGTAGAGTGTTGGCTAACGCAAAGGCAGAGACGGCCGGTCAGTCGCTGACGGAGAAGAGGGAAGGAGACGAGTTTACGAGTCGGACGTCCGCAGCCTCTGGGCAGCCGTCCGTAGCGGCGCCGACCGTTGCTCCGCTGACTCCGTTGGCCGGGACAACGTCTTGGTCAATCACGCCGCCTGCTCAGCCGCCAGGAAGGGAAGGGTTGACCAGAGAACCGGGACCTTATGAAGCAAAGGAAACGACGGGTAGAGAGCATCCGTCTGGAGTAGGTCTGGGCGAGACGGGGTCTGCGCCAACGGAGACGGAAGTCGTTCAGGAGAAAAGAGCAGGGACCGACGGCATGGAGCGAGGAGGAATTGCGAAGCAAACGGAGGGGCAGTCGATGGCGGGTTTAGAGAACCTGCACGGTTTCGTTGGGTTGGAAGGCCGGTCGGATGAGGCGGGTGTCCAGCCGAACGGTTCTATCGGTAGCGCCTCGGTTCGATCGCCGGCGATCGCGGGTCCGCTTGCGGCAATCGGCGAAGAGAGCGCTACGTCGGTAAACGGCGGCCTCGAAGCAGGGCGTGAGGCGGCAAGCCCAACTGGGGAAGACGAGCTGGCGCAATCGGGCAAAGTCGGGGACGCAGGCAATGTGCGCGAAGGAGAGAAGAACAGTACCTCGGATGGGGGTGCTGCAGGCAGTGGGACGGGCCCCCCTGCACGGGATCCGTTCCCTCCGGTAGTGGAAGAGCCGACGAGCCGAGCCGTGGGGCATTCGCCCCCGACAGACCCCTCGGACCCTTGGGACCTGGTCGCCCGACCGGCAGCCCCGTTCCCTAAGCCAGCAGTACCGCACGCCTTTAGAAACGGGCCCCCGGAGCAGCCGCGGAGCTCGTCCCTGGTCGGTGGCGCCTTGTCCCCGACCCATAAGGCTCGGACGGAACTGAGTCTAGTTCCGGTTCCCCCGAAAAGCAGAGCAGACGGAGGCCTGGACGAACGGGAAGGTCCGTTTGGCAGCGAGCGGAGCGCAGGTAGTGTTGACAGCGGTGCTGACGTGGCAGACGGAGCAATGGGGAATCGGAAGGCGTTGGTGCTGGACTACGGGAAGAAGATCGGGGCGTCGTTCCGGGAGAGGGGCCGAAAGTACCTGGAAAAAGGGCGGCTTGGGTCGTTGTTGAACCGGGCGGATGGGGGCGGAGTTGACGGCCAACCGCAGCAACGTAGCTAGAATAGTAGAGAAACCCGTGTGCCTTTTCCTAAAGAATTGAAATTGTTTTCCAGGGGTTCTTATTTTTCAACAGCAGGTCTAGAGAAGTAGCAAACGAGCCCATTGGGTTGCGGCCATGCTACGAAGGATTTGCCCATACGCAACGAACCTACCGTCTGAGCTGCTGGAACATGAGCCCGAGGCTTTTCTGGTCCGATGCCCCGTCCATGCCGGATGGCTGCCATTGTCGCAAAGCAATCCTTGTTTCGTCACCGTCTTAAATAAGTGCCATGAAGCAAATGTGTGAGACAATATGGTTGTACGCATTGTGTAAGGGCATGGCACCGGGATCTGAGGCAATCTGTGATCATTCTGTGAATGTATTCCCATTGGGCGCTTACTAAATCATATATCTAGGCGCCTGGGTACCAGCGCCGACATTGCACGTGTAACCGTCGGCCTCTAGGCTCTGTCATTAACGACAGAGTCGACGGTGCAAACTTGTGGTCCGCGTCACTTTGCCCTTGTAAACAAGATATCGACGGCGTACGTGCGCGCGGTGCGCATGCATGATGCCACCGCTTGCAACTACTCCGATGGCGGCCATGAATTAGCGTGCGCTTTCATTCCGTCCCTAACATGCTTAAAACCCAACTTCTGCAGACAGACTTCTCCTTTAATTAGGACACTTTTATGGAGGCGCTGAAGCGTTGACGTTTTTGCATCGATTGCGCAACACAATCAAGTTTTGGCAGTCTTAGTGAAAATGATGACGAGGATGGGTATGTCCGAGTGTACAAAGTTCCATAAGCATTTATGTGTCAGCAACCACAAAAAGTTCGCAGAATCCGACATCCAAATAAGGTCTGGATAGAACGGTGATACTGTTCGCTCTCGCTTTGGCACTGATGACATCAAAGGATACGCATACAAGCAAATGAATCCTGCTACTGTGAACAAATTGATAAGCCGGTTCCCGTCTGGTTGCGAGTCTGTGGCGTTGAACATAGGGACGCAGCACAGCAAAGAGGTTTTTGTTGCCGTGCTTCTCCACAAAATATTCGTTTCAACCATCATTTCCAAGAAGAGAGTGCCGATCGAACGTTTACCAGGTCTCCGTAACGGCCATTGTCCCGTATAACTCACATGCTCCCCTCACCTCTTGGGTTGATCTGTGGATAACGGACTACTACGTGTTTGTTCAAGAGCCCGGGGCATTTGAAACTGAAAAAAAGAGTGAGAGTCTTGCAGTAGGTCCGCAAGTTGACCGAGCATCCAAATACTTTGAAGATCCTGGACACGGTGATAAATCTTCGTTTTGAAGAGGGTTTCACTGATACAACGTTAAAGCTGCAACCAACTAGAAAGCCAGCCTTCTTCAAGACGCCGCCGTTCCCGTTTTCTCCGGGCACGCTTCCGCCGCTTCTTGCCGTAACAAAGTTACCTCGTCCTCTTCCATTTCCTCAAGCTCACGAAAGTCTTCGGAACTGCAATCAGACTCGTCAGCTTCAGACTCTTCGACGTCACTCAGGTCGTCAGCCCAGGCCTCATCAAAGTCCTCTGGTTCTAGCATTTCTCCGTCGATGATGTGATCAGCGGAGGCGGCAGTCTGACCGACGGCTGGGATCTCCTGATTAAAACACCTGACGCCAGAGGATTTCATGGTAAACTCCGGTTCCCCGTAAGCCTTCTCTGCTAGGCCTTTGAGTTTCTCAAACCCCTCGCTGACGTTGAACGATTCCTCCTGGCAGCTCGTACAGAACTCTTGCAGCTCTTGTTTCATGGCCTTCGCCTCCGTATCATCATTTCGGAACAAATGATGTTTCAGCTCTTCAAGGAGACGCAGAATGGCGACCTTCAAGGCGCGCTCTTTGCTGGAGAAGACGCCGACCACCTCGCTGCTGAATTCCGCCCGCTTGTAGTCATCATCGTGCTCTTCTAAGGTCACAACGTAGAGCGGAGCCATCAACCTTTTGTACTGGCAGGAGAGCGGTGTACTGGGTTTGTAAGGCACTGAGGCTCGTGCGTGGATGCAGCGACCTTGATCCCTTGCAATGAAGATTGAACTTCGAGCTCGGCTGCCCGCGCCCTGCCACCGGCCCGAGCCGCGCGGCCGGGTACATGAAGCAGCGCGGCCGGGCGGTTCAGCGGGTTTTACCCATCCCGGATCCGCAAGTTGGACGTACCGGACGTCGTACAACTTTCAACGGACGCATAACGGACGTCCGCACCATGAGCTCAAGAGTAGAGCGCTGGGGCCTTCAGATGGCTGGCCCGGGTTGCTCATGAAAGGCACAGTCACAGTGTGAAAACCTGCCGTTTCAAGCCCGGGGACGGCTGCCGGGAGGTTCCCGGGGCGAGCCTAAGTTGCTGCGCCTTGGTCGTTGACGACTCGAACTCCGGAGCATCTAGCGCTAGCAGACCGGATTAATGATTCATTATCTCGGGTTTTGCTGCAACGGCCGCTTCAGTCGAAGGTTTCACAGATTCAGATTACTGCACTAACTGCACACATGCTCCTTCGAATCGCGCTTTCGTTACCAATTGGTACTGTGCGTGGCCCACGGGCTTCTCGTGGAAGTCGTACGGTTGAAGAGACAAGTTCGCTAATAACCTGCGAGAAGAACGACGTCAAAACGCAAGCAGAAGGATCTGATTGGCAATGATAAAAATCGTTCATATTTTGCAGATTGAAGCCTTGTCGATGTGTCAACGTTCGTTGCTCTTGACACGTGTGCGTAGATCTGCTTTACAAGTAGCAGGCATGGGACGCATGGAACGCGGTATTTGAGCAAGTGCAGACGTAGTGCATCGTCGCCAACGCACGCCATGACGTGATGTAGATTGCGCCTACTTTACACTGATAGGGGCAGTTGAAGCAAAAGTTCCCCTCCAATTGATGAAAACATCAGCGAATTGGAATGTTGACGAGGATTTACTATCCTCGACTATATTATGCCACCTGCAACTTGCGCATAAAACATACTCCATACTGAACGAAACTTACGTCTAAGAAGCTTTTATTAAGAAGCGCTAATTGTGGATTGAGATGCGTATAAAGCTCATGAAATTGGCGCGCTGCCCTTGGGCGGATACCCTTGAGCAATCCATAAAATGAACCGAACGAGCCATCCTCAAGGGGCGGGCGCTTCCGCAGTGACGGAAATGGATACTTATCTTACGAAGAAAGAAAGGGTTCCAGCCGTTGTGACCACGTAAGATGATGGTTGACTTGCTTGTGGATCAACTCCGTGGGCGTAAAGACTAGGACAACATGATGCAGAGGTGATGCAGTCCATTCTCATGCTTGTTTCACTTTCGAACTTCCTCTCCTGAAGACGTGACTTTGAACTAATATTTAGGTCTCAGAAGCGGACACTCTCACTACTATAGCAAATGCTCTACTCATCTCTCACGTCAACTTCTACCTTCGGAGCAAATACACTCCTTGGTGTTTGTTTAAGACCGTGACCAGAAAGCCTGTCATTGAAGTCACATTCGGTATCTTGTCGTAGATCACGGTTATACACAGCACGCCATGAGTCCGACCAAAGTAATCCAGATAGCTTGACGACTGCTAAAGACCAAGCACGCCTGGTTGTCAAACCAGGACTTCGCAGGGTCTGTAATGCTAGTATTCGGTTGCAACCAAACGAGCTTTACCAGCTTTGTTCAAGACTCCTTTCCCGTTTCCTCTGCATTAACTTCTGCCGCTTCTTGTGCTAGCAGAGTCAGCTCCTCCTCGTCCATATCCTCAAGCTCAAAATCATCAGAGCTGACGTCAGAATGGTCAGGTTTGAACTCCTCCTGATCATTCAGGTCATCAACCCAGGCCTCATCAAAGTCTTCCGCCAGGATCTCACCATCAATAACCTGATCAATAGCTGGGATTTCCTGAACAAAATACCTGACTCCAGACGATTCCATCGTAAACTCCGGTTCTCCGTACACCTCCTCTGCCAGCTCTTGCACTTTCTCAAATCCCTGGCTTACATCGAACGATTCCGCCGTGCAGCTCGTACAGAACTCGCGCAATGCTTCTGTCAGTGATTTCCCCTCGTTATCAGCTCTGTCGATTAGTTGCTCTCGTATGTCCTCGATAAGACGCAGGATAGCGACCTTCAAGGCGCGCTCTCTGCTGGAGAAAACGCCCACTAGCTTGCTACTGGTTTCTGCCCGCTTGTAATCATCATAGTGGTCCTCTGTGGTCACAGCGTAGAGCGGAGCCATTACGTATCTCAGTGGGGCCAGGAAAGCTGTGCAGCGGGTTTCCTCAGTATCAAAATCTGGGCCTGTTCAAAAAGTGAGATCATAAGTTTGAGTAATATATAAGTCACACATGGTGTATC
>DF237925.1:0-16667 GCA_000708835.1 Klebsormidium nitens | reverse complement strand
CAACCAAGAACGCCAAAAACTTTTCTTTTTACCATGCCGCTAGGGAGCCAAAACTATGAGTGCCGGAATTGGCCCTACCTGATCCTGCGAACGCCCAGGAGGAATAGCGTGAGGAGACCAGTTGCAGACAGGAGATCATGTTATTTCGAAGGGATAATTTATAACCAGCGTAGTGGCCCAAAGACGAAGCTTGCATATGGGTCTTACAACATCCTTTTACTTATGAAAGCTGCGTTTTGCATCGTCTTGATGACGCTCGCCAATGAGCTGCGTTGATTAGATCCGAAGACAGCTTGTCGACCGGCCAGATTGCTGAGCGTTTGTCAAACAACAGATGTGGGTGGACTCTTAATACGCACTCAAAGTGGGGTGGTTATGGCCGAAATGCAGAGAATATACAGAACGTCATGCGCGCGTCATCAAAAATCCATGGCTCTGAGAAGCATACTGGGCGGGGCAGCCCAGACTGGACATGGGGATGCCGTCTAAGCGGCACTCAAATGATATTCAGGGTCTCCAAATTCACTTCCACGTCTTCGTATGTAATTCCAGGTCTAGTACCTGTTTGTGAGGGGTTTAATGCACTGACGCGATCATAGGGGGGCCTATCTTCTTCTGGGAACCTTCGGCTTAGCGCCGCACAGAAGGTTGTACAGCACATGCCATTTCTTTAGGCTGCTAGCTGCCCGTGACCGAATTTGCACTCCTGCAGAATCTGGTGCACTCGTAGATTACTTCTTCGGCACAAACATGCAATTCCGTCGTACGCAAACAAGTGGGTTCCTTGGTAAAATCTCTCCTCTCTCAAGATTGGCGTCAGATTAGGCTTCATTTCTTGGGCTCATGCTATATACGCGCCCAATATGAGATTGCGCCGTCAAGATCGAATCACAGCCAATTAAGACCAAGTCCATGCAAGAGCTCCGTGATAAACGGACGACTCAACTACGTCAGGAATCTGCAATCTTCAATCGAACGTCATTTAAACCAGCACCCCACCTTTATGATTTTGATCGCCCACTAAGGAGGTGATCAGCCGCATTGGATTGTCAGGAGGTAGATTTGTTGACGGCGACTCGCCCACGGTAAACGTTCACTTCGATTCGGATCTGCCGAGGTCAATTTCTCCCATTTGGCACCGGACCGATCACCTTTTGTCGGATGTCAATTGTATTCTTCTACAAATTAACAGGCGCGCTTATATGTGCTCCAGCAAACCTCGCAGCTCATTCACGGTAAAAAGGCTTACAGTGGGTGCTCGGAAGTAAACCCAAGCTTTCACATCACAGCTGCTCAGTGCTTCGTTTGGAATTAACGGTCTCTGAAAAAATGGACGAAAATGAACGAATAAGTTTCTCCTTTGCATGGCTAATGAAAGAGAGGAGAAGGGTGCCCATCTAAGACGCAGCAAGCACGAGAAGGCCTGACGCTGAACACACGTGTAACGGCGCGCACGCAGCAAATCCGCACCGTCGAGATGGATGATGCTTTTGTGACGGCCGCATCAGCCGCAGCTTCATGGATCACGGGCTCCGAAATTCTTGTGTGGTAGCTCATGCAAAGATTTAAATGCGGAATGTGCGTTGTCCTTATTGGAAGCAAAGCGGTCAACGGCTTGTCTGAAGGTTGCGGCAAAACATAAGTGGGACCGGATGGTCCCCAATACGACCGGCGAACATCACAGCCGCTCAACAGTCGAAGCGTTTGACAGAATCACAGATCAGAAAACCTTCTTCGATCGTTATAGTCGGAGAAACAGCGCGACCTCTGGACATGTGGAGCAATTGCCTTCGAGGATACGTTTGAGGATTTGAATAGGAGGGAGACGTTTTGCATCACACCTCGGCCAGAGTCTCCACCACCTTTACTCTGACGTTCCATGCGCGCAACTTAGAACCCGTGCCGAAGACCATTTCCTCTCTCACAAACGGCTAACCTGAGAAGCAGAACCTTCGTAAGAAAGCTTCGAAAGTAGACGGAAGCGCTGCAAATTGACCGCGGGGGAGGATTTTGCACTTCCAAGCATCCGAAAATGGCAGGCAAATTTTTCGACTGCCCGAAAAAGCCTCTAGATAGCTAACGCACTAAAAATGGGTTGACCCACCAAAAGCAACCTACTGTCTACGTCGTACCAAATTTGGCTCGTTACGATCACCCTAGATTTTGTGAGGTCGCCTGAAGGCGATCTCAGCGCTCCATATGTCACAGCCAAATTGGAGGAGCCTGAAACTTCATAAAACCCGACTCTTGACCCAAGTCGCTCAGTTTGGCTCCTTGAAATCATCTAGTTGGATTCGTAGATCACCGGTTTACGGCTGACAAGGAATTGGTGGAATCGCTGGAAAAACAAGAAGCACGCTTCTCGGGAGCCCTTCCGAGTCAAAGCTTGAGAAACTTGATAGGCGGCTTGTCGGCCGGCGCAAGCTGACTGGTTTACGTGAACACAGTATAAGGAGGCGAACCATAGTGGCGCGGCCGCGGGCGGCCGCGCGTTAGAGTCGCTGTGGCACTTGAAGTCGGAGCGCTTTTTCCGGGTCTCTGTATGTAGCTGTCCAACTTAAGCGGCTTAAGAAAGCAAACCGAGTTCTTGACTCCTGTGCGTCTAGTACTGGCTTCAGACGTTTGGAGTTCGGTCCTGGGTCCTTGAGGCTATCCCAACATGTTAAGCAGCATCAGAGCCATCCGACGTCCTTAAAACATCTACTGAAAGAAGACAAAGACAGTGCGAGCAAAAAGGGGTAGAAAGACCGTTTCTGCGGCCAGGAAACAAACCTTCATTAGATGAAGCAAAAATGTTCGACTACTTCACAGGCGTCAGTTCTTCCTCTAGCTAGATCCATGAACTGCTCTGGGTTCTTTGACATTACCCCCGGCGAATTGAGAGTTACAAATTTTGGGATTTTTGACGGCTTTCAGTAATGGAAACGCGTTTTATTAAGCTATACATGCAACCAACAAGTGGCACTTCCGCAGGCCCGACTAAGAAAGCACTTTTTGCATCCGAGTTGTCGCGTTTGAGCGCAGACTGACAGGTTAGCACATCTCTGTCGTTTTCCCTGTTAAAGATGCCACTTCTGCACAGCATTATGCACTCAATATCAATCGAGACGCGTGGTTTGGTGTATCAAGAGCCATTCGAATTCGAGATCTGGCTTCAAGAATGTACCTTAACGCGTATAAGGAAGCATAATGGTAACCCGAAAATTCATTGCATCATGCCCACTCTCGAGTCGGAATGTTGATTAAGCATCCCTCGTGCATTCATTATCATCCAGAAACTCATTGTTGGGGTTAAGGTAAAGACCCCAGAAAGCCCACGTGATAAAACGCCATTTAAGACAGATTTTATATCCTCTGATGATGGCAAAAATTCCCTTCCGCTATTTGCGCGGTGCCAGCTCAATAGACTCCATCGGGCAGACTTGGACGTTTTCAAACCAGTCAATGGATCATTGCTGGCACTTCGGCACAGTGACCATAGGTCCATCCTTTTTTAGGGTGGATGTCGATGGAGTTTGTCGCAGTACCGACTGCGCCTACGGCAGCGGCAGGCGGCGCAGTGAGTCCTTCCAACAGTCCTTCCAACTACATATGCAACTATGAAGCTCTGGTTGCAATTAATAACTGCTGAACTTTTAAGCTGACCTACTACCGGGGGCCCCGGTCTTTACGGCTTTCAAAATGGCGCCTTCCCGCTCCTGCTTCAAGCGGGTTCTATCCGCTTCCGTTTGGCGCGCGCGAAGCGATGGGTCAGCCATATCCCTACCGAGGTGCAGGGCGCTGCGCTTGTCTCCTTGAATTGAAGTTTGTCCTTCTTGAGTGGTTTGAGGTTTGCAGACTGCTCTAGCTTCGTACCGACTCGGTTCGTCTGACGAGCTGCTGCGACTGTGAACCGCAGGCGGTTGCGCTTGACTTATAAGGAATAGGGCGCGGCCCTTGAAAGTTTCAATCTTCCTTCGGTCATTTGGGCTCAGGTTCCCACAATGGCAACGAAATGATTTACATCCCCTCCTCAGGAAAGGAACGGAACTGATGACCGGAACCGGGGACCGGCCCGCTTCGATCGGATCGACATCTGCGGAATCCGGGGAAGGGCCCTCAGCAATTAACGGCTGCTTGCGAGTCGCGAGTTCGTCGCAGTTTGCGACGGGCAGATGACTTCAGCAGCTGTCTGCGGGACATTCTGGCGCCCCGACTCACCGTTTCGTTTTTGGCAAGTATGAAGCTTGGACAAACGCTAGTACAATGGAGAAAATATTTAGTCGTGTTGCAGATTACTGCTTGGACTGTCTTGTGGTTAATCCAAGCCAGTCCGAAAGTCCTCTTACACGGCGCACAAAATAGAAAAAGCTTGTGAAAGGCTACATGCGCCGCCTTGAAGCGCGGTGGCTTCATCGTACAACAAATGCGCATCACAGACTGGGCGTCTATTTCCCAATCAGCTGATTAATCATCGCCACTGTTGATTGAAATACAAAAGACATACAATGGACATGAAAAGGAGGTCATATTCAAACGGTGATTGTACGTGGAAACGGTTAACAGCCGCCCAGGAGCGAAGTACGGGGCTAAAAGGATCGATGTCAAAAGCACGGCGTCAAGCGTCGCCTAAATATGGCTGCGTCCGGAGGAGTAATCAAGATTTCTATCCATTGTCGCGCTGCAACTTGCCCACTGCGTGTCGAACAAAGAGCTCGGTCGGGCTTGACGCTGCTCAGCTCGATGAGGACTTAATAGACAATTGAACTAACAGACACAGGTAAACGCTCCAATTAGTCTCATTTAAGATTGTCGACCGAGCACTCCTTTCTCGCAATGACTCCGAGGGGACTCCGAGGGCTCCTTAGCATAAAAGAATGTTTATGAGGTGCATGAGGCTATCCTCAATCCAATGATCACGGCCACTAAATCCAATTTCGTCAATCTGCTTCGTCAATCTAGAGTCCCGGGCTTTTCATGTCATTCGAAGTTCTTCGATCTGTATCTCCTCGCTGTTCTCATGAGTAACGCGTCTTTGTCGTGGCATCCAAAATTTTGCTCATGGAGTCAAGCCCGGCCGGCCAGTTCATCTTGTGTCGACTACGAAATTAAGGTTCGTGGGCCGTCCTTGGAACAGGATCTTTGATATTACGACACGTGAAAAGCGATAAGATACCTACTGTGTTAAGCACTCAAGCACTCAATCAGAGAAGCCTCTTATAGATCCACACTAATCCACGCCCCCATTTAATATTTGAACGGTTAGGGATTATCGAGACTTGAGTGGAACAAGTGAATTGACGGCGATGTTGACAGCCCATATTAACAAATTTCAAGTTGGTTCGACGTACTGCACGCGCATCACGCCACTCGCCTTCTCTCCCCGAGGAGGCGCACAGAAACGTAGCTTTTCCGTTTCTTTCTAACCACGGCTCTCGGCTAATCGAATGGACCGCCAGAACCGAGAGTTGGAAACGCAATCATCGCCTGTCTCGCAAAAATAACAGCATGCATTCGAGCAATACTAACGTTCTTTGAAAAGAACGCCGAACAGCGAAACGCGGCCATGGCGCTGGCGTTGCAGCCAGCTCGGTGCACGTGAATCGGGCCGGGGTCTCGCGGAAGAAGACCAGTCGCAGAGAGGAAATCAAATTGCTTTCGAAATGGCAAATCTTAAACGGCGTGATGACCTAAAGACGACGCTTGCCAGTACAGCGCTCTTATAATATCCCATTACTCGAAGCTGAGTATTCACTCAGGTTCATGAATCGCCTGTGAGTAACTGCGTGGATTGAATCCGAAGAAAAAATCCTGGAAAGGACAGCTTGTCAAACCGCCAAACCACTGAGCGCTCGTCAAACAAAGGATGTAGGTGGAGTCTTGAAACGCACTCATTGGGAGGGTTAAAGACCGGACGAATCGCAGGGAATTTTCAGGAAACGAATGCGTCAGCCGTATTCCATGGCTCAGAAGCAGAAAATTCAAGCGTGGGCGGGGCAGCCCGACCCGGACATGGGACTGTCGTGTTAGCCGCTGACACATACAATTTCGAACTGTTTGATTTTTTTTGATTCCAAGTCGTGTACGCAATCACCTGTTCGTAAGAGCTTTCATGCACTGACGCAACAAAGGACGTGGGCCCCCAGTATTGAGGCGATACTTCGGCTTAGCGCCAGACGGTAAGGTTGGTACTGCATATGCCATTCTGTCAGCTGTTAACTGCCCAGTGACCGTACATTTGAGAGGTGATGATTTTGGGGTACCCGTAGATCACTTGTTAGGTACAAACATGCAAGTCCGTCGTATGCAAACAGGTGGGTCCCATGGTACCACCACTGTCCCCTCAAAGATTGGCGTCAGGTCATTCTTTGCTGGACTCGTGCAATATACGTGCCCAGTATGGAAAGGTGCCGTCAAGAATCACAGCCACTAACTAGGTCTTAAGCCCTGCAGGAGCTCCGTTAAAACGAACGACCCATTTACGTTAGGAATCTGCAATATCAATCGAACTCGATGAAAGCAGCACCCGACCTTCATGAGTGTGGGTGCCCACTAAGGAGGTGCTCAACCGCGCTGGCTTGGAAAAAGGTTGTTTTGTTGACGGCGACTCGCCCACCTCGGGCCCGTTAAATATAGGGTCAACATGTTGCAGCGCCAGTCTGCGATGCATTCAAGTTAGGTCGAAAACGTTCAGAGTGGAATCCAGCTTTTACTCTAGTATTGCCTTTGCGCGCAGGTTCAGAAGCATAGAATTCTAGCTCCGAGCCTTGTGTAGGATCAACAACTCTGCTAAAAGAGGACAAGTAAGGACGCAAGCCGTGTCCTCAAAGTCCGAGCCTTCGCATCAATCCCTCAGGCTGTTCGAGAACATTCTTGTAGAGGTCATTCGTGTAAATCCGTGATCGACTGCCGCCCAGAATAATAAGCGGTGCGGTCGCCGCTAACTTCGGACCAGACGCGGTCGAATAGGCGCGCCGGGGGCAAGCGTAATGTGAAACAATGATCATATTCGAGAAGATGTTCACACAGTATATGTGATGAAAAGCACAGAGAAACCACGGATAGATTGACACCAATTACGACGGCGACCAATCAGTCCATTGCACCGTAAGATTTTCCGACTGGCGAGTCTTGACTATGATAAAGCGGCATCGTTGTCAGCCGAATTGGCTTACGAGTTTGATCCGTACTGCACGCCATCTCGGCACGCGCCTTCAGCCAAAGTCTTCGGCATCGCAAAACTTCCTCGAGGAGGCGCACGAACGAGAAGCTTCTCTAATTCTTTCTGCCCTGGCTCTCGCGTAATTGTAACAACTGCGAGAACCGAGAGTCGGGTAATTGATCATCGCCTCTTTTCTGATACGAACAGCATACAAGGGCAATGTTCAAAAGCGGTGAAAGAATGCCGACCTGCGCGCGCAACGTGGCCGCGGCCGGAGAGGCGGGTAAGGCGGGGGCACTGCTAGCTCCCAATACTTGCACGTGGCGAGTTGCATCTCGAAGCTGTAGATTTAAAAGCAAGGTCTTTTTGAGGTGCCCAAAGCTTTGACCCGCGCAGAAATCTGGAGACGAAATCCGTGTAGGAGTCAGAAAATATCTGTCTGACGGTGGGCATTGGGCAATTGACAAGCAGTGAGGTTAACGGACCAGGTACTCGCGCGCATGTCGGCTGTGCTTCGGCACTTGTCCCAACTTTGACAGCGGCGGTGTTCTTGCGGCCACGAAGGTCTGTAATAATTTTTGGCATGCCATTTTCGATGAGAACACCTGTAAACTGGCGGGTCTAGTAGCAGTCCGCGCCCGCGCGCACGCTCGCGTTATTGAAAATGGCGAAAGCCGTTGAAGTGGATACGAATTTTTGTGCTGTACGACGGCGCGACTCACTAGTGCGACTCGTAGGTAGAATTGCCCGCGGGCCTATCAGCAGGATAGCCGGGGCGTAATTATCCGTAATTTACGTATGTGGCGCTTTAATAGCTGGGCATTTGGAATCTGCTTTACGACATCTTCCGGCGTTTTCTTGTATCTGAACACGCCCGGCATACAGCTGTATTCGAGGTTTTGTCGTGTTTGCGGTCAGCGCGGCGGTCGCAGGCCGTCCGATATATGTTATACTGCAAGTCGCAGGCCGTACGATCTTGTTGTTTTCGTGACTTTTTTTGCCGGTGCGAAACCGTCCGATCAAAAATTTGATTTCTCGACGGCTCTCGCACTTCGAAAAAGTCACACAAATGGCATGCCCGTCCGCAGCACTTCAATGTGCTGCACGTCTAGTTGACAACCCGCCAATTCTCGGGCTCTTTTCACCCGACGGACGTGTTTGGACCGCACTGATAACGGGCTGCCGGGTTGCAAAGAACCTTTTGGCGACTCTACACAACACGTCTTTTGGCTCCAAAATCCGAGCTCAGCTTTCTGGGCGGGACCGCCCAGTCCGGACATAGGTCTCTTCTCAGCCGTCATCTTGTGACAAGTTAAAATCGCTTCATTCCTCTACTATTCATGTCGAGGATTGGCTTCCAAATTCATACAAGGATCAGTTTCTAGAGGGGCTCTTTTACGACTAGACCAGTTGAAATATGGGGCGCATTTCATGTCATGTTGCAGCAAGAACTCATTGGATTACCGCCACACGGTGCGACGGTCGCGGGAATCCACGAGCCATTCTCAGGCTTCTGTCTGCTCAAGAGCTATTCAAATCTCAGTAGCTGAAAGTTTGGAAGTACCGTGGAAGTACCCATTCCAAGATCTTCGCTGCAGACCCGTTGTAGGCAAAAGTCAAGCGGGTCTGCACAGAATCGTTTTTCCCATCCAAGAAAGGCGTCAGACCATTGTGCTCTGCCCTCTGGGCTCGTATGATACATGCCCAGTGGGAGAAGAGCTTTGAGTCACAGCCACTTGATTCACGCTAGTCCACTCGTGCAAAACCTTTGCGGGGAACCAAGAGATAGTGTAGACTAGGACAAAACACAAACTTCGATGGACCGGAACGTGAGCCAGCTGGCCAGTTTACAACTGATGCTACGGAGCAATGTCAGCGCTGGCTCAGAATTGAGTGAAGCGATCGACTCGTGCGCAACCCAGCGGACCTGCCATAAGACTGTCACAGCCGCTGTGTTAGTTGTCTAAAAACCTCTGCAAATTTAAGAGAAGCCAGACTCGGAGGAACCTATCGAAACTTCCGGCATTTCTCTCCTTTGCAAAGGCACGAAATGCGTCCCTTTGTCAGCTTGTCTTACCACATGATCTAGCCAACCGCCAGATCAGGATGGTTGGGATCGGGGGCGGTCAGCAGGCTGGCTTCGAGTCCAAAAGCACATCTAGGTTCTGACAACCCAAACGGTTGTGGCAGCATCACAGTCGTCTTCTGAAGGCTGGCGCAATCGACCTGGCTTCATTCCTAAGCAATGCTTATGGAGCAGGGTGGGTCATGTTATCGCGGGCGCATTACAGAGGCCCCAGTGCCGTTTCATCTGTTGGCGGATCACAGTCACTCACAACTTACCATTTAAACGGCCGTCACAGCAACGGCAAAGCTGAACGATTCCAAAGGACCCTTTCGAAGGAACATTACGGTAGTCGAACCGAAGGGGCCCTTTTGTGAGTTCGAAACAAAAGGTGCCTTCCTAATCAGAAGATGCACCGGCGAGCGCGGGCGATAACTTCAACGGCCGCTTGAAACCGCAGGGCGACGACCAGCACTCGTTTCAAACGGCCCAACGCGGACTTCCGCAACCTGTCCGCGCTAATGCAGAAAGAAGCGAAAGCGGAGACTGTAATTTTCGACCCACAAGATGCATCCAATAGCAGATGAAGTTAGAGGAACGTCATGGAAGGGGAGTCTTTCTACTCAAGAGGGTATAAGAAAAGAACGGGACTGGAAGTAGAGCTGTGGCTGAGTCCATTCAAATCAACCGGTACTGCGCTACAATAGGCTCTTGAAATCGACCCCAGACTTTGCGTACCTCATCGCCGAGGCGTGATCCTTGGCATCCGCCGGTCAAGCATCTCGAAGATTAAGCAAAAGTCATTCCCTCTGAACTGACTCATAATGGGCGAAAAGGGCGCCCCACCTGCGGCCGCAGCAATCACAGCAAGCACCGCAAGCCTTGCGTGACACGTGGGACGGCGCAAGCGCGCGGCCAGCGCCGTACTGTCGACCTGAAGGGAAATTGACGCAACGACTGCATCTAGCGCCATGCAAAATCCATTAAGCAAGGCAATCCATATACAAGAAGCACGTTTTCGGAGGTGCAAGTCCTTTGTGAGAGCAAGCCCACGAGGATTTCATGTGGGTTCACAGGAAAGGCCCCAAAGCGGGGACTGCTGATACAACACAGCGGCTCAAGCGTTGCAACGATCCGTCCAGAATTGGTGTAGAGCTGCACTGGGCACACAAAAATGGCCGACCCTAGTCAGCTTGGCGTCTTTCACAGCCGCTGAGTGCTCTCCTGCATCCGGCGGTCTACAATTTTTCACCGAGCAAAAAACCTTTGCTACGCATGGGTCACAACCAAAATGCAATTCGAGGGAGCCGTAAGGCCGCACAAAGCACGTTGGAATTTTGATCTGGTGATTAAAGAAAAATCAGGCGGTAGAAGGTGCAGAGCTTTCTATGGGAGCAGCATCAGTGGCCAAGGCCACCTAAGCCACATGTGGGTCCGTAGGATGAACCCAAACGCGACTGGCGAATATCACAGCCACTCAATCGTCAACGTCGCGTGACAGGCAGACGAACTTGACTAACCTTCAACCATACAGGTCAAGCCATAAAAGAGGCGCGACATAAGGAAAACTCGAAAGTCCATGAGTTCGTTGGAATCAGGAAGCATACTTGAGCGACTCTCCAAGCAGGGTCTTTGAACAAGTTCACCAAAGCGTTCCCGCGGTACGGAAGTCCAATCTGCGCCATTGACTGTCTTCAATCCTTGTAAAGCTATTTCTGCGAAGGATAACCCTAACTCATGAAAGACCGTCGAACGCTGGAATGTATTGCTTCCAAGCCGTTGACCCTAAGTGAACAATTCATCTCGTGGCACCCCTAAAATGAAAGGTCAGGGATACGCATTGTCCGATTGCTTTCAGAAGCCCGGATAGACCAAACACGTAACTTATGTGGTATCTTATCAAAGACGTGAAGTCCGCAGCCTCATGACCGACCTTGGAAGTGCCGCCTTTTGCACATCAAATCTGGCTCAGGAAATGTGTCGGATATTCTGTATGCTCGCTCGAAGGCAGTCCCAATGCTTGAAATATCGCAGTCAAGCTGCACGAACCCGAGCATTTGTATTTGTTTCGTTATTCTGAATTGCCGGGTGGCGAAGCAACGTGAAATTTCAGAAAGACACCCTCCCACTGGCGGAGCCCACAAGAAGCGGCGGGGCGACATTCTTAACCTACGATACGAGACAAGAGAACCTTCTTCTTGGCGCCACATATGTGGACAGCACACTTCTTTGTCGAATCTCGCAGTCTGTACAAGAATCTTCTGTGATTAGGATGTGACCTCCTAATCAGAAGGTGGACCGGCGAGCGCGGGCAAAAAGTTCAACGGCCGGTTAACAGCGCTTGGCGACGATCAGCACTCCGTTCAAACGGAATCCGCGTACGTCAGCAACCTGTCCGCGCTGAAAGAGGATGGGAACGAAATCGGAGAAATCCATTTTCGACCCACATTAAGAGATGCATTCAGAACAACGCGGAACAAGAGGAAAACGATGACGGACGGGAAATATTCGTCCCCTCAGGAGGGTAGAAGCGAAATAGCTAAACTTAGATTTGAGCCGAGCGGCGATCGAATTCAGACACGAAGTGCACTCAAAGTTTGCCGTTGACGCTGCACTTTTCGCCGTCTTCCGAAGGACCATCTCATACAGGAATCTTACACAGGCCGAGCCGGAAGACATTGTGCTCTTACTGTGATGCTCTATTTATAACCCATACAAATTTTGGGCGTTCCTGTCCAGACGACCAGTTTCGTATTTGAAAAAGCTTGGCAGCGTTTCCTCCGTGACCACTGTGTTGTCGGAGTTTTTACCTGCTTGTAACGTGAAGATTCGAGTTCCTTACGAACAAATCAGGCACGAAACTAATCTTAGCCAAGTAGACTGTATAGGAATGAATAAGACCTTCGGGCTGCTTTCCTTGCGGCTCCGGACTCGGACGAGCAGAGGTTGGGAAGCAAAGAGCAACCCACAGGTCTAGGCGTCACAGCCACTTTCGAACGGCACTCCATCCGTTTGCCGCATCCTTCCACTATCGGATAAATCATGGCAAAAAAATATAGCATCTCATTTCTGTCTGTCTATAGCCGGAATATAAAAGAGACGGGCTGATATATGATTGCTTGCAGGCGCCAGGTTGCGGCTGTGCAAGACTTTCTGCCTCCCTAGTTTAGTCTAATCTGGTACTTCAAGATGGAGGCATTCTGCCCGATGATTCCCTTATCGGCGTGCTATTATTGCGGCCTCAAATGGTCGCGGGATACATTGACCGCTTAGCAACACAACTTACAACGCCTTTAACATAAATATTATTTTACTTGGATGCATAATGGTTCATGCCGCCGTTGAGAAACTTGCTAACGTGCTGTGGGCTGATTACGAATGCCCAACTATCCATGGAAAAGCAGACTCATCGTTAAGGCCATGTTTCTTACTGGTTCATAGATCGAAGCTTGAGGTTCGAACCAGAAATGAGAAGGGAGAGACCGCTCAAGAAACGCGTCAAGAGAATACTGGACGGGAATCTGGAGCATGCGGTATGTCGCTCCAGTGCAACTCGAACCCCCGTCCGACTTGCTCACGAAGAGACTCGTTTGGAACATTCAAAAACCTTTCTTGTGGGATCCAGCGGACGCCCGGACTTTCCGGACTTCATTGCACCGTTGGTGCCCAACTGAACGAACGTGAGTGAATTCGAAACCGCTCCAGCAAATCCGTGGCTCCGTCCAACCGCCAACGCATACACGGCTACAATGGGCTCTTGAAACCGACCCCCAGCTTTACGTTTGTCATAGCCGATAAGTGCTCTTCTTCATCCGGCGGTCCAAAATCTTCCAACAAGCGAAGTATAGCCTTCTGCACGCACGTTTCACAGACGAACGTCGAGGAGCCTGATGGCCGAAGCAAGCACGCAAAGGTCGACCCGCCACCAAGAAGTATCCTCTGGCGTGCGTGCGCGGCAATTGCTGGGCCGTCGAAGTCGAGTCAGCTGCATTTCACGCCCTAAAGATTCGCACAGGGCGTTTTCGCAGTCTACCAACAACCTTAACCAAACTCTACCTGACGTCAACCAGACTTCTTTTGGTTGAAAGTCTTAACCATGCTTGGTTGGAAGTTCACCAAGCGGAGTCTGGTTGACGAGCTTGGTAGATCGTCAACCAGCAGGCACGGTTTGGTTGAGGAGTTTGGTAGATCGTCAACCAGGAGAAAGCCTGGTTGAAGAACCTGTCAACCGAAGCACGGTTGACGGTCAACCACCAACTGGACCATGGTTAACACTTGGTTAAAGTTCGGCTGACTACACAACCGTAGACATCAGAAACATGTTTGAAGAGCAGCACGAATACTGCTTGCAAGTCGGCAGTGTCCAACAACAGCCGTTTAGTCACCAGAATCGGGTCGGACGGGTGGTCAGTGATCGACCGCACAATGTCTGAGCAACGTCTATCCGACGCGGCCGCGCCGCGCGCGGCGGCCACCCTCGTTGTGGCATGCAGGGTTTACGAAGTTTCCGGTCAGGAGGTTGAGAATGATTAGAGAAGTTGAGCGTTTCCGATAATTCCATGTTGTAATGGTAGCGTCAAGGCTTTATTTTGACAATTCTCGACGTAACGCATCTTGCAACCCAGTTGGTATCCCCAGTTTTGGCTACCTAGGGTTTGTGAGCTGAGCTGGTGTAGCAGATTGCGGCCATCGTTCTGAATACATTTTGCAGCTCGCAAGGGGCTTATAGTGGCGCAGCGGCAGCAGAAACGCCACGATCAGCAAGCTCCTCCTTAGAGAAATCTCTCCCAGCAGGCATCAAGGCCCCTGAAGCTGCGTTGCTCATGATGGAGACTGAAATCTCTCTGGTGCAAAACAAGAGCGACGTTGCGTGAAACCTGCAAGAGCTGCTGTAAAAGGGTTTGCCAATGGTTTAGTGCTTTAACGTGCAAGCACCTGCTCACAAGCTCCATAAGATATGCGGGAGATTTGCTGAGGACTCTGCCAGGCTAAAATGCTGCCGGTGCCAGGAGAATGCAAGTGCCAGGAGCTCGCCAGGAGATTGGTTGCACTGCGGCAGACAGGCGGCGAACCTTCATAATGCCAAGCAAGATGTACCTGTTCTGCAGATTGCAGATGAAAATACGAGCTATGAGTCTTCACTGCTACACAAAGAACAGGTTT
Source organism: Klebsormidium nitens (assembly GCA_000708835.1). Taxonomy (NCBI): domain Eukaryota; kingdom Viridiplantae; phylum Streptophyta; class Klebsormidiophyceae; order Klebsormidiales; family Klebsormidiaceae; genus Klebsormidium; species Klebsormidium nitens. Next base: position 2,298 of record DF237925.1, on the reverse strand, counting down.
CAATGACCGTAGCTGGGCCGGGTTTTTTCTTAAAACTGACAAGGGGATTTTCAATCGTAGGTACTACAGTCTAACACCACGTGGTTGTGATCAATCCTAAGCTACCAATCACAGAATCTAAGCGCATATCTTGGCAGATCAGAGGAGAGGTGAGAATGGTGCTCGATTCCGTGCGATTCTTGGATCACATGAAGTGCAAATATGCATTCTTCAAGGAAGCAAAATTGCTTGTGCTGGTGAGCTGAATGATGGTAAGAGGGGCTTTGAGAGCCATGTATTTATGCTTGTCATCAGATTTACATGCCTGCAAGTATGGACTTTCCTTGGATTCTGAGCCTGTACTGAAGAATGTCTACCAGTCAGGTCACATATTTCTACAGATTTTTACAATTAAATCTTGATCATACTGCTTTGATGCAAGCTTTAACACGTGCGCCCTTTAGCTGTAGTGGTTTTGCATGACTGTCTTCATCTTGATAGCCAACTTGCTTCTTATTGTGTTAATGCTTCTGACCAAATGCTTGAGTTGAAGTGTGGTACTCCAGATGCCAATACAAGCATCTCCAGTACTTTGGACTAGAGCTGGGCTTTGTTTGTCTAATCATTAAGCCTCAGACTTGGGAGGTTACTGGAGATGATCAGAACGTCTGACCAGGAGTTACTAGATTGAGCGTTTGTGATTGGTGCCCGTGGGTTTGAAGCAGACAGCCAAATCACAATCTGTGCTAATCCCTTATCTCTCTCCAGGTGATTCTGTCTACAGGGCTCTAAACGAGACGGTAACACCATGGCGAAGTCGTCCTGCATGTCCGCATATGCAAGATCAGCACCGGCCTTGGTTGGTCTAAAAAAACTAGAAGCTTCTTGTCCAGAAGTAAGGTGAGCTAAAAATGCAAATCTTGTGTTGACGAGGCTAGGCACCCCTGAGCGGACTCCTTGAAAAGGCAAAGCCCCAGAGAGCATGTTCAGTATTGAAGAGAAGATTGACAGCTCTCCTTTAAGCAAGTCAGGAACCACCTAGCTATTGAAGTCGCCAATACTTTTGTGCGAATCTGAGAATATGAGAGTCATGTGAACCTTCCCGTGCTTTTGCTTCACCACACGTGCTTCAAGGGAGAAGAAGCACGTTCTATGGAAAAGATAGCTCAGGCTTTTGAATATCCTGCTTGCCGTGGACACTCACTATAGCCTGCCAATGGACCCTCAGTCGAACATTCCATTTTCATTGCCAATAAAAGGCCCTCGTGTCCACCTCTGTAACGTGAGTCGCGGTATCTTCGATTACCCCTATAAACCTTGTCGAGACTAATAGCTTTCTAAACCTCTTAGACCGGGTCTTTACTGCTCCTGAAACCTCCCGCGTTCAGCTCGTGCTCCCCGCTTTCCCTGTGCAGCACGCCAGACTCTCCTGCAGGCTTCTCTGCCCTTGCGTTGGCACCGATTGGCACATCTGGCCTTGTCCGGACCACTGGCCTTGTCCGGACCTTCAATCCATCCTGCGTTGACGTGTCCAGTTTAGTCCTGGTGAGTACCACGTGGTACTCCTCAAGGATTTGCTTAGATTACCAAGCGCCGTACTAAGCGCGCTTCAGGACTTTGCGAGGGGTTCAACATTGCGTGTCTTGTCCCCCTGCAGGTCGATCAGACTTCGAAGACGTTGTTCCAGAAGGTTCGAGTCAACGCTCTGGCGTTGCCACCGGCCGACTCAGGCCGACCGAGCCCTCATCTTGCAGCTCGAGCAGAGCGCCGCGCAGAGGACCAGCGTGGTCAAGAGCAGAGTGGCCGAAAAAGCGACAGACCTGAAAAAGCGTTGAGTCCAGGAAAGTCCTTCGGAGGTACGTGACCTACTACCTCCTTGTTAAGGGACGCAATCGGCTGTGTGACGAAGAAGGTCGCACCAGGACGGCATGTTTCCGTGCCTTTCCTTCCAGCAAAGACATTTGTCAACAAATAGTAGCTGCAGTCTTAGCTTTTTCGTTGGATTATAAACGTCCTGGTTGAACTCGATTGGAGTCTGTTAATTGTTTATCAACCTGTTACTTGTCTATCAACCAGATTGGGTTGTTCGTACAACCAGTGTCGGGCTAGTTTCAACCAGTCCTTGGTTAGCTTTCAACCAGTCTCTCGACCGTGCACAGTACGTGTCAACCATGCTTTCAACCATCGATTGGTTGACGGTTAACCAAGCTGTTAACCAACCCCTTGGTTGACCGTCGACCAGGCTTAGGTAAAAACCCTCTCGACCAAAGGTTGGTTAAGGCTCTGGTTGACGCCTCAACCAAACGTTAACCAGAGTTT
>DF237926.1:0-19901 GCA_000708835.1 Klebsormidium nitens | reverse complement strand
GTTGGTTCAAATACAAATTTTCACTTTCGTGCGGTCATTCACTACATTCATTCAATGTAGGTCGGCATATTTATGATTTCATGATTTCAGTGAACAATGAAATACTATGGAGTCTGGACTCACAATGGATTGTTAGATTGTTGGAAATCGCCCCAACTTTAACCGTTCGAAAGTTGTTTCATGAGCTTGTCAAACTCTTCACGAAGCTTCAAATAGTCTTCGAATAACCATCTGCACATCACGACTATGAAATGATTCATCGTAGCATCGTTTCAACGCAATAACCCCTTTTTACAATAATATATATGGCCCATACGAAATTCGGGGTTTCTGCTTGGTAAATGAGTGTGTTTTCGGGGTCACCCGGCCGTCCGGTGCGGTCAATGAAAGCAGGGTTTCATGCCCGTTCATTGGGTGGTTTTCTGGGGTTTAATTGAAGAGGCATGGAAGGCATCAAGTCTCTTCGACAAGTTCACAAATCCCGGCATTGAGCCGTCATTATGGGTGCTTTTTTGGGTTTTGCTATCCCCTGGTACGTGGCCACAGTACCGTCAGTACCGTGGTACATACCTACTACCAAGGACTGTGGGAAACGAAAAACTGAAATCTCGGGATCAAAGTCATGCACATGGAAACCATACGTGAAGATGGTCACGTCCCGAAACCGCTGCATGTCCGGAATGGCATTGCGGCCCAACTTATAGAAACTTAAATATGATGTCATTCAAATTGCTGGCCATGCATATTTCAATCTATGTTCAAGGAAGCACGAAGCATGGAGCAGAGTCGTACTAGCTTTGTCTACTCTGTGAAAAGGGTTGCCGAGTCTGCCACGGAATCCAACAGCACGGAGCTACTAATGAGGTCTAACTTTTCCTATACTAGGACAGACTGTTGTAACCTACTCAAGGACCCATGAGGGTACCCAAAAGCGCAAGACTTGGACCACTCGACCTTCGTTTGCAGCAACTATATCAATGTCCGATTTGCATCATGTATTAGGTATGCTGATCAATGAACTCGCATGATGCAATTGCACTTACGTAATAATATTTTGTACCATGGTCGCATTGTGCCAAGGATTGTCCTGCGTTGATATCCATTTACCCTGGACCGCGCTATAACCTGGTTCAGTGCCTTGCTCCCAGCCACCCTTTGCGACTTCCCTGACACAGAATGGAGCTGGCCAATCGATCCTTGATTGCAGCTTTCTAGCCGAGTGTAGCATGGAAGCTATTTGAAGAGATGAGGTGGGCCGCTCTCTATCGAACCTTAGGGATGGCATCTCACATCGTGCTCAACAGCATGAGGCGAGCTTCTGAAATTGTTTGCAGCCGGTCCGCTCAGCCGTGATGCACTCTGCAACTCGGAAACACGAATGTAATCTCCTTTGTCAAAAGACGCAAGTTAAGAACGCAAGCATCATATTAGCGGCCCCGCTCTCCACTTCCCATCAATCAAAAACCCGTTTCATGCTGTGACAATGAGGACCGTGGCGGGAAGGAATGGTTTCACAATCTTGATGGGAAGGCTTTTGCACAAATCGTCCAACTAATTCAGACGCTTACATGTTTTACAAGTGTTTTACATCCTCATTGCCCAGGTCCCCGGCCCCCAAAACCCCCTCCGCGCCCACCGAGTGCCCCAGGTCCCCGCCCCTGCAGCACACCACAGCAAGGCCGTGAATGTCAGCAGATTCCGCTCATAACTTTGTTGGAATAACAAACTGCATGCAACGACTGCGCGGATCTCTCACACCAGCCTGGCCGGAGTGCCCCCTCCTGGCAGCACGGCTTGCTGCCCGCTCACCTTGGTTCGCGTGGCCATGGCCCGGCCGCGCCCCACGCCCAGCCCGCTCACGCCCTGTTTCTGCACACCAGCCCACAGCCAGCAAAAGTGAAGCCAAGGCACAGGGTGCAACATGGCTGCTCGGACAGCAGCAAGCGCTGGCGCTCTATGCGGGTATGGCAAACCAAGCAAGGAAGGAAGGCCCAGGTAACAAGCAAGAAAGGGAGGCCCGTCCAAGCAATTGGGAGACTTTAGTGCCAGAACAGTAGAGCAACAAGCATAACAAGCATGGGGGGCAGCCTGCAGAGGTGCAAGCACGGGGTGACATGGCAGTGCACAGGACAGGAGGGGGAAGGCACACATGCACGAGGGCTTACCTTGGTCTTAGGATCTATTCGCTTGAACATGGGGGCATTCTTGAGCATGTCAGGAATGATCAGAAACCTGCAGGGACACGCTCACTCTCATTGTGAGGGAGCGAAGGCAAGCAAGTGCGCCTGATATCATCTATGAGATGCAGCACAAGATAGACAAGTCAAGGCTGATGCCGGAACCATGGGACAAATCCCCCACGTCCAAAGAAGAGCAGACCGCGAACCACCGCCTGCTGGTGAGTGCACTGGCCTTGATCACCTTTCAAGCAAGCCACCAAGAGCTCACAAGACATGCGGAGGGCAGGCGCACCTGACTTTGCTCCCCCGGATGAACACATGCTCCAATTGGCCCACCTTACCATCCTGCACACGCACGGGCGCTGCGCTCAGCCAGAGGGAAACGGAGCAGTCAAGGACCCGCTGGGATGCGGTGCCTCATCCTTCAGCCTGCTTCATCCCAACCTTGACAGCCTTGCAGGATGTGCAGCACACTGTATGCCTGGACACAGCAAGTGCCTGAATAACGTGCCAGGCGCAGTATGCCTCTCCTCACCTTGGCTGTGTGCGTGATGTTTTCTAGCTGCACGTTCCAGTTGTCCTCTGCCTCGATGAGCGTGCCGCGGTATGTCTCCCCGCTCTTGATCTCCACCGTTACCACGTGGCCCTCTGCCTCGTGCAGCAGCTTCACCGGGATGCCCAAGCTCTTGCTCATTGCGCCCGTCGGGCCTCCCAACAGACTGCGCCCGGTTCAATTTTTAAAACGAGAGGAGAGCAAGTGCTTGCACAATTGGCGGCGTCCACCTTACCTGCCGTGCACTTTTTCAATTTTCCCACTGCCTGAGGCTAGCTAAAGAGATGCAGATGGCTCCTCGCCAAAATGGTGGTTAGGCGCATTCGTCAGCAGCTGCGAAGACGTTGACGCTTCCTTCTCGCGTCGATAAGCTCCGACTTCGACTCCGAGTCTTCAAGTTCCACAGCCAGAGTCACTCAGCGCGTCTGCAGCACTCAGACCAGTGACTCCGAGTCGCAGCACTCTCAAGTTTCGAGTTGTGGAGCTTCGGCGACCACTTGAAGCCATCGATGCATTTAACCGGGACCTTCTGCGTGGTCTAAGACTGCAAGGTGCTGTGGTCGGCTAGGCCAGCTCGGGAGGTTGCTTGTCGCCCAGATTTGCTTTGCTTGCACATGAAGATCCCTTACTCCGACTCGAGTTCGTGCGACGACTGAGCGCGAGGGACCCCCCTTCAGCAGTTCCCTCATGCGTAGTGTTGTACATGCATGCTTTTGTGATTCGCCAATGCAACGAATATTCGTAGAAACGTTGTGTGAAACTCTTTTGGCAGGCGCGGCAGGTGGGCGTGACGTGCCTGCATTGGCTGCTGCAGCTCGCAGATTGTGCTGCTCCATGCTCGCCGCTCCACCCCCCTGCCCTGAATGATGGTGCGGGTGGTGTGGGCACAGATGCGCATTCTTAGCGGCACCACAAACAGGATGGGTGCTGGGAGCCCCAATTGCTCATAGAGGTTCCATACAGGAAATAGTCATCAGGTCAGGGTCAGGTTTGAGCAAAGAGCATGGCGGGTCAGCAAGGGGCGTTCCGACTTCCTGCGGCCCGCCTGACCAACTTAGCGCATCCAGAGGTCTTTCAGTTCTTTCCCGTGCCCTCTCTTCCTGCCAACTTTGGGGGGGCCTGCCATGCGTCCCTGTCCCCGGAGGGCCACCCCAGTGGCCCTTCTCCGAGCAGCTCCGCAGTGGAGCATGGAATAGCCCACCTGCTGAGGGAGGCGGACGTTAGTTACCTGTGAGCCAGCGCCGCCAGCCTGCTCGCCAATTGCAGGGATGAACAAGTGGATGGGCCGTGTGCATGAGTGCAGGCACCAGAGTGGCACTGGGCGTGACATGCCGTCCCATCCTTGCGTGCAGGTCCCTGAAGGCCTCCCTGCCTTTTCTTCCGTCTCCTCAACCATCAACACGGCGAGTGGCGTTGTTGAGCAGCAACCCTGGGATCTTCCAATGCATGCCAAAAAGTAAGTTGAAACTTCACTCAACATCGTAAGAGGCTTCAAGCCGAGTTGTTCGCTTGGTCCTCAGATCGCAGCCCCAGCGTGCGTCTAGTGCTCTTGGAAGCGCTACCCGTCAGCCGTCTGACCAGTGCCCCTTGGTGCAGCCCCTGGCCGCTTGGACCGCGCGAGCGTCCCTGTTGCAGTGGTGCGGCCGCTTCCGCCCGCTGATGGGCCGCCCCTCCTGCCTCAGGGGACTGTGCGAGCAGCCGAGCCCCAGAGTGGCCCCCGCCTGCGCCCTGACCCCTGGGTGAGCACACACAGCGCCCGCTGCCCGCAGGGCGCCAGGAGAGGGCCCTTGTGTGCGGCAGGCCGCTAGAGATGCCCTCTGGCCCCCTGCAGCTCCCGCCTGGCGCTCCTGCTGCCCCTCACTGCTGCCCTTGCTTGCCCGCGCAGGCAAGCTCTGCGCAGGAGGATGAGCCCCTGATGCGCCCCCGCACCAAGAAGAGGAGGTCCGCCAAGGCGCCCCACCCCGCTTTCGTGCCCAATGAGGACAGCCCTGCTCCAGGTGACGCCCATGGCAAGGGCCGCACCAGCACCCTTCTGGGGAGCGGGTGACCGCCACATGACCTGGGTCGAAACATCCTGTGCGCGAGAGTAGTTCCGAGCTGTTGTTTTCGCATTTAAACTTCCCTTGCTTGTAATCGTTCTCTCAAGGCTTACAGTGCATCTAGCATGACGAGCTCCTTTTTCCGATTTCTTTGAAGAGCGCTAGTGCCAGCAAGTCGAGACTTCAAGACAGCTCTCCCCATGTTCCCTCTTCTCCCCCCTGGCTGCCTGCAGACCGCGGCGCGGCTCTGCTATCTCTGGTGGGCCAGCTGCTGGAGCCGGAGGCGGCGCGCGGGGACCGCCTCGGCGCCTGCCTGACGCACGAGCAGCTGGCGCAGCTGGCCGACGCGGTGGCCGCCCTGCGCGCGCAGCAGCGCCTGGCGACAATGCCGCTGCCGCCCCTGCTCCAGCTCGTGCTCGCCCTGGACCGCCACGTGCGCAGCGCCACGCACGCCGGCGCAGTCGACGCAGGGGTGAGCGTGCGCGCTCCGCGGCAGCATGCCACTCTGTTTGCAGAGGATGGGGCGTTGGATTGGGGCAGAAGAGAGTTGGTATACAGGACCTGGGTCTGCTGCACCTGGGAATAGTTGTTCCTTGTCTTACTATGCCAATCGCTGCAAGTGCAAGAAAACTGTTTTCCTTGTCATGCTCTTGCCTCTTTCATGCCCTCCTCGACCTTCCCCCCTCCCCCTCCCCCTCCCGCAGGTGGACCCTGGTGGCGGTGGCGGCGTGCCCCTGGCGGCGGAGGCGGCCCACCTGCTGCTGCTGCTCTTGGCCACGCCCGGCATGCCGCCGCAGCTGTACGTGGAGGAGGTGCGCAGCAGCCACCCCCAGCCCACGAGTTGACGTCACTGCCTGGCAAGTGTGGGGTGTCGGCGCGCCACGCAGCCATACCTGGCTGCAGGACACTCCTGGCTCACTGTGCATGAGGCGCCCCTCGTGCTGATCTGCCGTTCTCCCTGGCGCAGGTGATTGAGGGCCTACTGGCGTTCCTCAAGTCTGCAGCTACGACCGTGGTCTTCCCCGCCTTCGACCCCGCGTACGCAGCGCAGGCGTCGCAGGGGGCCCGCCCAGGCAAGCCGCTCTTGCTGTGTGGGGGGCACCTTATGTACCGCTCTCGCTGGTCTGCAAAAAGAGGGCCTTTTCTGTTCCAGGTTCGAAAGAACGTACCTTTTGTCACATAAAAGCCTGTTCCTCCAACAAAATTACATCTGATACGGACTGTGTCGGTTGTTCACTTTCAGAGCCCTGTTTGGCCTGACCCCCTTCTAAGCCCGGTGCACCTGCGTGGGTTGGTGCTGACTCGGCCGTGCCTCGTTGCTGCCGTGTGCCTCCTCCAGCTGAGGGCGACGACCCGGCCGACCTGCCCCGCGAGGCAGGCGCCCCCTTCAAGGGACGCGGCGCAGCCGGCCAGAAAGGCTCGTCACTCAGGTGCTCCTCCATTTCGTTGCTCACCTGCCCTGGTCCCGCCTGTCTGCCTGCCTGTCTCTCGCTACCATCTGATGTCGCTGCTGGTGGCGGCCCCGCGGCGGCCCTCCGATCGTCCCCATTGACCTGCCGCACCGTGGCACCTTTCAAGCGGATCTCTCCCCTCCCCGCCTCACCCTACCCGCAAAATCCTCCTGCTCACCGTGGCGCTTGCCCCTCCTCTTCTCTCTCCCGGCCTGCTGGGCCCCTCACGCTGCTCCGCCCTGGTCGTGTGCAGTGCTGGCCCTGGCGGCGCGGCGCTGCTGCCGCGGTTGTGCAGCCTGTACGAGCTGACGGCGCGGCTGCTGGCGCTGCGGCGGCTGCAGGACAGCGTGGTGCTGCAGCTGGCCAAGCTGGCGCTGACCACGCTGACGTGCGACAACCTGCCGCTGCTGCACCTCAAGGCCATCGCGCTGCTGGCCGCCGTGAGGCGCCCCCCTCCGCTGCGGGACGGGCCTCACCCACTGCAGGCTTGTTGCGGGCTCCTGCCGCAAGTTTGCGTAGAGTACACGCACGCCTGTGCATTGAAACTCACGCTTCTTTTCGATCTCGTGTGTTCGTCTGCCGCGCAATCCACCGCTCCCCATCTCCCCCCGCAGGTGTTTCGCTGCTACCCTGCACACCGCCTGCTGCTCATCGAGGACGTGGCCGCCCTGGTGTGGCGCACCCCGGCTGGCAAGCGCGGCGCGGCGCGCTACCACGTTCTGGGAGAGGCGGGCCAGCAAATCGGGGTGCCGGCCGCCGTGCTGCTGCATGCCGTGCAGGCCTGCGCCGTCCTCCCGCGCGCGCACGCGTGGCCCGGCGAGGAGGAGCGCGCGCGCGCCTGTGCCGGCGTGTACGAGGGCGCCACCGCGGTGGCCACGCACTTTTGGCGCGTCGTGGTGCCCAAGTGGGGCGCGCTCAAGGGCCCCGACAGCGCGGAGCTGCGCAGCGCCATGGACGGCCTCACCGCCGACCTGCGCGCCATGCTCAACGCGCCCGAGTTCCCCGCAGCGGGCCTGCTGCTGCAGGTGAGGCGACACACGCAACGGACGAGGGGCCGGGCACGCCAGCGAACACAGCTGCGCTAACAGTCTTGAGGCCGTCAACGGAGACGTGTTTGGGTTCCATTTATAAAGCTCCATCTGTAAAGGACGTATGGTTGACCAGATCTGAAGGGCGAGGTCTTGTTGTCTTGGAACCGCCGCCGAAGCTTGGTGCGGCCTTGCGATGGGACCCGTTGCTCTCCCCCCCCTCTTGGTGCTGCGCAGGTATTGGCGTCAGTGCTGCTGTCGGAGGTGGGCGTGCAGTCGCGCGACGCGGCTGTGCGCGGGCTGGCGCTGGACGTGCTGGGGGCCGTGGCGGCGCAGCTGCAGGCGGACGCGGCCGCGGACGCGCAGCACCACCTCTGGCTGCTCTTCCAGTACGAGGCCCCCGCGCAGCCCGGCGGCGTGTGCGAGGTGTGCGAGCAGGAGCTACACGGGGCCCGCCCGCTGCGCTGCGCGGCCTGCCCGCGCCTCTTCCACAGCGAGTGCCTGGGAGGGGCCCCGCCGGAGGGCCGCCGCTGGCTGTGCGCGCTGTGCGAGTGCAAGGAGCAGCTGGCCGCGCTGGGCGTGCCGCTGGCGAATGGGGACGCGGGCGGCGACGACGAGGCGGCCGCGGAGGAGCAGGTGGCGCTGGTGCAGCAGGCGCTGCTCAACTACCTGGCGCACCATGCGCAAGCCGACCCCGCCATCGCCTCCGCACGAGAGTGAGCGCGCCGCACCGCATGCGCAAGCACACCCACGCATGTGCTCCCTGCAGGAAGACGAGACACATCGTCTAGCGCGTTTCGCCTGCTACCCCAGTGCCTCGCTTGCGTCTCCCCCCTCCCCGATCCAGCTCCCACCGCCCTCCTTCGGCCTGCCCCCCCTCCCTGCAGGTTCTTCCTGTGCCAGTGGTTCCACGACGCGCCGCAGGAGCAGCTGCCATTGTACGAGGCACGCCTCGACGCGCCCCCCCCGCCGTTGCGGCGCGGCAGCGGCCCGCCGCCGCTGGGTCGGCCCACGTTCGTCCAGGTCGCGCGCGCGCTGGGCCAGAAGCGGCCGCTGCAGAGGGGCCTCGACATCATACGGAACGCATTTCTGGGGAGCCTTCAAGAGAGCAGCCCGACGATACGAGCCAAGGGGCTGCGAGCGGTGAGCACCGGCAGGGCGAGCATGGCAACGGGATGACAGGGCCCGGCCTGCGTGTGCTTCAGAACAGCCCATCTCCAGGCATGGCTGGCTTTGACAGCCGAGTGCTCCTGCACTTGGGCACAACCTCACAAGCCGGATTGCGCAGCATGCTCACAGGCCACCCCTCGGCACTAGTCCGACGTCTTGAGCCGCGTGCGATTCCCTTCTCTCTGCCCCGGCTCCCCCGCCTTGCTCCCCGCCGCGCTGACCTGTGATGTGTGTGCGTGCGTGTGGCAGCTGGGCGGCATGGTGGCGGAGCGGCCGGCGCTGCTGCGCGAGGGCGCGGTGCAGGCCGCGGTGGAGGGCCGCTTCCTGGACGCCGCCATCAGCGTGCGCGAGGCCGCCATGGAGCTCGTCGGCAACTACGTCACCACCGACCCGGAGCTCGCCAACCAGGTGCGGCCCACCGCGCACCGCCGCCCTGCCACCGCGGGGGGGGCGAGCTGTCGCCTGCACATTGCTTGACAAGGTCGTCCTTGAAAAATGCAAATGTCCGAAAAGCTCGAATTAGGCTGACACTTGACAGCGAAAGCCAAAATATCTTCCAAGATTACTTTTGCTTCCAAGAGCGGAGGCGCCAGTGTGACAGTTGAAAGTTTCCCCTCCGCTCCCTGGTGGACATGCAGACACCCGGCTGCCCTTGCTCGCCCAGCCTCGGCTCTTGTGTCTCGTAGCTCCCTTCCGCTGCTTCCTTCCGTTGCTTCGCCCCCCCCCCCTTGCCTCACCCTCCGCTGGTCCCCTGCTTGCAGTACTACCCGCACATCGCGGAGCGCATCCTGGACCTGGGCGTCAGCGTGCGCAAGCGCGTCATCCGCATCCTGCGCGCCGTGTGCATCGACGACGCGCGCTCCCCGCACCGCGTGGACGCCTGCGAGCGCCTGCTCACGCGGGTCGCCGACGAGGAGGCCTCCATCCAGGTGAGGGACGGGAGGGAAAGCGGGCGGACCTTCGGGTCAGATTGGGGTCGGAAGGACGATGCTCTCGTGAGCAGACTTCTCTGAGTTGCCGCGAAGGATGGTCCTTCTGTGCTCCAGGCCGGCCTGGCCGCGGCATGCATCTTCTCCGCGAGCCCGCAGCTCCTGCGGTGGCCGCCTCAGTCGTGGTCCCAGCTGTGACCGCTTCGCGTGCTGGCCTGCGTGCAGGACATGGTGATGAAGACGTTCCACGGCGTGCTCTTCTCTCCGCTCGACGCCGGCGGCGGCGGCAGCAGCCTGGAGGAGCGCTGCGCGCTGCTGGTGGCGCTGCTGCGGTCGCCGGGCAACCAGCAGCCCCTCGTGGCGGCCGTCAAGCGCTGCCTGCTGCAGGTGAGGCAGCCACAGCGACGGGAAGCGAGGGGCCGCCCGCCGGAAGATGTGACAGTTTGCGAAATGTATGCCTTGGAAGAAGTGAAACTGTAAGCTTGGGACGGTTGAAAAAACCTGAGGAAATGAGGAAGGTATGGGAACGAAGCAAGTCATTTCATGGATGGGCAACCCAGTGTCAACCTGAGCTTATGATTTCATGGATGGGCAACCCAGTGTCAACCTGAGCTTATGATTTCACAGTGTCCCATCATCACCGCCATCGCCAATGTACGCGACGCTCGTTACCAGCAAGCTTACTAGCAGATGGCAAGAGAGAGGTCTCTGAGTGGCCCGTGTTTATCGGGCGTGCTCTGGCATGCTTGTTCCACGGTCTTCCTCTTACTCGGTACCCTTGCTCTCTCACGCCGGGCCTCACCTCCGCAGGAGACGCCGGCTGGAGTCGCTGGTGGCGCGGGCGCGGTGGACCCCGCGGTGCGGCGCGTGTGCGAGGCCATGTGCCGGCAGCTGCTGGAGAGCATCCTGCAGGTGCGCACACCCACCACCGCCGCCGCACCCATTTGGTCCGATATCTCCCGCTTGCTGTTGGTTTCTAGAGCGATTTTGGGTCCCTGCAGGCGTCATCCTGATCTTGGGGCGTGACTGTGACTTGAAGCCTCTTATAGTGAGCCGTCCATCGTTTGAGGACCTTGAAGTTCGTAGAATCTTTCTGGTAATAAGCTGCTGATGCGCTCGTGTTGCCCTTCGGCCCTTCGGAACTGCAGCATCGAAGTGTCAAACTTTTGTGCTTCAAACGAATCATTGTGTGCGGAGAAGTTGGGCACACGGGTCCCCGGCCACTGCGGGTCTGGCTGCCGAGCCGTCCGTCCCGGTGTGCAGATCGAGGAGGGCGCCTCTGCGGACACGGCCGCGCTGCCTCACGTGCTGGCGCTGCACGCCTTCTGCGACGTGGACCCGCTCCTCTGCGCTCCCGCCACCGACCCGCTGCGCACGGTCGTCACGCTGCAGCCGTACCTCCAAACGGAGGTGAAGCAACACACCCGGGAAAGGAATGCAATATGGTAGCCTGCACGTTGCGCTTCGTGTTTGATCAGTCCTTAGCACTCGCAAGAGTTTCAAAACCTGCCAGCATAGTGTCGAAGTCGGCAGCCTCTTGCATATTCCTGGAGTCCACTTCTGGCGCCTTCTCCCCCCCACAACAAATTGAACCTCTCGCCCGGCTGGCGCGTCGGCGTGTGCAGGCCGGCAGCCGCAGCGCGGGCCAGCTGTGCGCGGCGCTGCTGGACATTTTTGCGGCGGTGCTGCCCCTGGCGCGGCCACCCGCGTGGCTGACGGCGGCGCTGGAGCAGAAGCTGCGCACCTGCGTGCAGCGCCAGCCGTACCTCACCGTCGTGCACGCAGCCATCAGGTGGGCACCCCGCGCCCGGTGCGACTTCCGAGCAGGGACACCCTACGCTTCCAGCAAACCTTGACAACGAAGGATTACACTGTCGAGACCCTGCTGTCAAATTCACACAAGCAGCGTGACGGGTTCATCGAAGCCGCCGTGCGCGGGCCGCTTGATCTGACCGACCAGTATTGGTGGCTACCACAGGGAGCCACCTAGGAGCAGTCCTGCTGTTCCAAGAGCGTTGGTAGTGGCGAACAGATAACAAGTCGGATACGTCGAGCGCCACGTGAGCCTGTGCTGATGGTCGTCTCGTGCGAGCTGCGGGGTGGAGGTTCCGGTTCCGTACTTGCTTCTTGGCGTGGTGCGTGCCCGTGGCCCAGTCTCACCTTCTGACCCACCCCCCCCCCCCTCCCGTCGTTGCAGGTGCTTGTGTGCGTTGGGTTCGGTTGCGGAGCAGGGCTTGTCGGGCCTCCAGCATCTCCTGAGCAGCCTCTTCGAGTTTCTGACCAAGCAGAAGAACGCCGGGTCGGAAGCCGCCAACGGCGCAGTGAGTCCCCTCGCCCGCGGTGCGGAGCATTTTTCCTGCTCGTGCTCATGCTCGTGCTCGTGCAGCAGTGGGCCCGCGTGGAAGCACATCCGCGGAGGCAGGGCGGCATGCTGACCCGAGCCCTGCTGTTCAGAGTAACCGCTTTGCTCGGTGGCTCCTCTGCTGAGCGCCGCTTGCGTGTTGCGGCAGACTGTGGCGCGGTGCCTGTACTCGCTGGGCGTGCTGTGCCGCTACGGCGCGTACGCGGTGGCCGACGCGGGGCCGGGCATCGCCTGGGGCGGCGTGCTGGAGCTGTACCGCCACTTCCTCGCGTCGTCCACCTTCGACGTCAAGCAGCGCGCGCTGCAGGTGGGCACACCACCCACTCTGGCCCACGCAGGGCCGCCCGGGAAAGTCCACCGGATCTACTTGCGGCGTCTGCACTGCTGCCTCGCTGACAAGACGAAAAGAGCCCCAGCACGTCTGTTGGAAGAAATGTCTGGGAAGGGTAAGGACGAGACACCGTTTCTGGTTTTGTGCGGCAGGGGTTGGGGGCCGTCTTCTCGGCTCGCCCGCGGCTGATGATGGCGGGCGGCATGGACAAGCTGCTGCAGGCCACGCTGTCGCGCGGCGCCGACCAGCGCCTCAAGGTGAGCCACCACCCGCAAGAGGCCACGCCCGGACGCGCTGCACCGGGAGCAGCGATCTGATCCCCCGACCCGAAGTGCAGGGCTTTGGGTGTGGGACGTCGTTCGTTCGCTTTGAAGACCCTCGAGACTGTCGCAACTGTGGTCGGACTTTTCTTCCGACTCATCTGCGATTCTGTGTTGTGTGCATCCCAACGGGGTATGTCAGCGGCAGAAACAATGCACTGGGGGGCCTCCCGGTACCTCTCGTGTCTCCATGTTCCCTGAGGTGTGCTGCGTCCTGCCAGCCTGCCAGCCCCTCTGCTCGCCTGACTGCGCCACTCTCTGCGGCCTCGCGGTGCAGGTCCAGACCCTGCGCAACTTCCACGACTTCCTCGTGTGCATTGAGGACGGCATGAAGAGCAGCGCCGACGCGACCCCGGCCGCCACCGCGCAGCGCGCCACTGCAGCGGTGAGCGGCGCGCCTGCCCCCCTGCCCAGCACACCCTCGCCCGCGGCGGGCCCTCATGCTTTCCGCCAGAAAGACTCGCTGTCATGTGGCAAGCCGCTGATTGGTGCGGATGGGGGTGTAGGCGCGGTGTTCTGTCCGGAGACCAAGGCTTGGTTACTCCAAAGCAAAGCCGATGCCGCGCATTGCTGATCCTATTCCGCCCTTGCAAGTAAAGCGAACTTGGTTTGGGTTGTGATCTCAATGTCACTTTCTCTTGTGCACCAGTAGTCTCTATTGCAGCTGCGTTCGGGATTTTTTACCAAGCTTGATTCAGATATTCGGTCAACTTTCAATCGGAAGCGGGAACCTGGTCGAGAGCAAGCTTGGTCCATCTTTGAGCCGCTTCGAGACCTCTTCGAAACCTCTGCAGTATACTTCTTTCACTTATGCAGCAAGCACCTGTCCCGCCTGCAAGGTGCTATCGTATCCCTATAAAAGGGAGCTTGCCATATAAACGTTTGTGCCGGGTCGCAGGGTGCCGCGGCCGAGGCTGTCCCCACCACGGCAGGCGCCGCCGACAAGGTGGATGCGGGGATCGCCGGGGGGATCATCCAGACCCACTGGAGCCGGGTGCTGGAGCGCTGTGGGGACCCCGCGCCCGAGGTCCGGCACGCAGCGTTGAAGGTGAGGGGAGGGGCGGCCCCTCCTGCCTGTACTGGCGCTGCACGCCGACTCCCCAGGCTTGCGTCAATACAAGCGCATTGTGTGAGAGGTCGTCCATGAGAATCCTGAACAGCTGCTCCCATGGTCGACCAGGGAGGCTTTCTCGGCCCGTCTATTCCCCCCCCTCGCTGGCCGTGTTGCAGGTGGTGGAGCTTGCGCTGCGGCAGGGGTTGGTGCACCCCATGACGGCCGTGCCGCCCTTGGTCGCGCTGGGCATGGACACGCACGCCGCCACCGCCAAGCTCGCGCACCAGCTGCTGGCGGCCATGTACCAAAAGTGAGCCCGCGCCGCGAGCGCTCGCCCCGTTTGTGCAACCTGCAGCTCATGGCCGTGTGCGTGGCCCCTCTGACTGTCTCCGCTCGTGTGGGCGACAAGACGACAGCGTGAGCTTGGCTACTTCGGCGGGAGTGCGTAGCTTGGAACAGCCTCTTGCATGCACGCTCGCGGTGCGGCGCTGTCCGGCTGTGGTGCGACGTTGTTGTGTGGTGGTGCAGGCACCCGGACTTTGTGGAGAGCCGGCTGGGCGACGGGCTGCAGGCCGCGTTCCGCATGCACGCCGGGCTGGCGCGCGACGGCCGCGGCGGGCCTGTTCCCGGGGCGGGCCTGGGCGGGGTGTACGCGCTGTGCCGGGCCACCAAGGGCGCGCGCAACAAGGTGCTGCACTCCATCGTGCACAAGTTCGACACCGCCGCCGACGACCTGCCGTTCCTGCAGTGAGTGCCCGCACATGTCTCCATCTCGCCCACTCGCGCGCTGCCCACTGCCCGCGGCAGGCTCCTGTCGGCTGCTCCTGTCACGGAGGAGCGGGGACTCCGCGCGTCCTGAGCTGGTCTGCGGACAGCGGCCCAGGCGCGGGCCGCTCCTGTCCAGAACTGGACACGGGGTCCTGGGGCAGGCCACCACGTGGCGTGCCGGGGGTCTCGGGGGGGTCTCGGGGGCGGCGGGCGTCTTTTCTCCGGAGAAGATGCCGCAATAGCGGACGCTGAACATTTAAGAGCTCGTGAAGGGGCCGTCTGACTTGCGGGTTGAGATGCGTCGCCGGTGTCTACTGCTGGGCACACGGGTTGCCATTCCCGGCTCCAGGGACGGGTCGCGCTCACTCGTGACGCGTGAAGGCTCATTCGTCTCGAGGTATCGCCGAAGTGTGGGCAACGGCAAACGGGGCGATGCATTGAAGCGTGCAATGCACTCTTCTCCTCCCCTGGGGTTGCTCTGCAGCATCTTGAGCTGGTGCTGCCTGTGGTGCAGCTTCTGCGCCGCGGCGTTGGCGGGCCTCCCGTTCGCCACCCTGGACGAGCCGCTCTACCTCATCTACAGCATCAACCGCACCCTCCAGCTGCGCGCCGGGGCGGCACTGGCACAGCTCAAGGCGGCGGTGCTGGGTGAGGAACAACGCCAGGCGGCGCCATGTCTAGTTCTTGGCAGGCCAAGGCGCCTCGAGAGGGCCGTGGCATGCGCGGCCGATCCTCCGTCCTCCCCTTCCTCCTCCGAAGGTGCCGTCTCGCTGGGTGCGAGGACACCCGGCAGGGGCCGGCGTGGCGAGCATCCTCATCCGTACAGGAAAATCAACGTTGAGCTGCTGTTTCGCTCACCCGTCGCATGAAGCGCCGCACCTGTTCGTTTGACGACTTCTATTGTCCCTGTGCGTTGCAACTTCCTCATGACAGTCGCTGCGGCCGTCTCCCCCGCAGGCGCCGGCCCGGTGGCTGCTGCCGTACGCGCGAGCGTGGCGGCCGCGGAGCGCGAGGCGGAGGAGGCGGCCCTCAGCGTCTACTCCGACGTGGACCCCGCCCCGCCGGGCCCCGCCCAGCACCCCGCGGCCGACGACCTGGCGGGCCTGCCGCGCGACGACGTGGACGCAGTCAAGGTGAGCCACGCACCCCCCAGCGGGCGGCTGGGGGACACACGGTGCCGCGGCTGCAGCAGCCCCGCTGTGCGGACTCCTGGCTGCGGGCCAAATCGTCCGCCGTATTGGCAACGAGCACGTGGCACAACCTTGGAGGTGCAAAGGGAGCGACGTGTCGCTTGGATGGTTACTTGTGTCCTGTTTCTGCGAGCGGAGCACGTGCATCCGCGTGGCCTTTGACTGCGTATCTGGACGGCCCCACCCACTGCCTGTGCGGCTCCGCCACTGGAGTCCGTTCCTGGCGCTGTTGTCGATACCTCTCCGCTCTCCGCGTCTCGACCCGTGGGGGCGCGGCCGGTCACCCTTCCTTTGCCGTCTTGGGTGCAGGCCGAGTCGGGCGGCGCGATGGCCCTCTCGCTGCTGCTGCTGCTGAAGCGGTACCTCAAGATGGCCTACGCGCTGCCCGACGACCGCTGCGCCGCCTTCTCGCCCACCGACCCCGCGCGCACAGCCGAGCCGGCCGCGCCGCGCGACGGCGTGGGGCCCTTCGACGCGGCGCTGCTCCCGCTGCAGCCCGTGGCGACGAGCAGGGACTTGTGGCAGCGATACAAGGTGCGCGCGAGCAGGCACAGGCACAAGCTGGAAGCCTGGAAGGACAGGAGTGCATCCGTGACAGTCGAGCGTTTAATTCTCGGAACCTGCGAATCATGTGACAACCTCGGCGACGACTTACAACCTTCTATTTCTGTATGAGAAGCATTGCTTCTTGAATAAAGTCAAGAAATCATGGCATCCCCGTATGTACTGCGCGGGGAATTGTCCATGCTGTAATGAAGCGTATGCATATCCACTTTGGGCGCTTACGAGTTGGCCGTTGCCTAACTGCACTTCGTGAATCCCCTTACCGGTTTGCAGGTTTTCAAAAAGCTCATGAAGGAAGATGCCATCGATTACGGAGCCTTCGCCGTCCCCAAGTCGAAGAAGCGAGCATCCGCAGCACGGGGGGAAGCGGGCAACGGGGAGGGCACCCCGGCAGACGGCGCAGCGCCGGCCTCAGGCTTGCCCGGGACAAAGCGGCCACGGGCGAAGAGCATGGGGCCAGCCAAGCGAAGGAAGAGGCGGAAACGTGGGGATGATGACAGCGACCTCGAGGATGAGATGGAGCAAGACAATGACGCCGCGACAGAGGACGGGCCGTCTCACAAAGAAGGATGGGACACGAAAGGGAGGAGGAGGCGACAAGTTGCGGAGAATGCTCGAGCATCGTTGTGACGATGGTCCGAGTCAAAACCTCTCAATTGCTAGACATTTGACCCCCACTATGTCCAGCAAAATCCCTTCGTCCTGGCAAGTGTCAAACCACATCCGATCGGGCTGGCTGGCGTCATCGTTGAAATGTGGAGCTTGCATATGCGACTCCAAATGCAGCCTGAGAATGGACTGAGTCTTGCATGGTGTTCAACCTCTTCTCAACAGCTGCCATGACGTCAAGTACATATATTCTTGACATATATATGCGCAGATTGTACGCAAGAGTTAGCCTATATCTTACACCTTGCGGGCAAGTGCGGCTTGAATCACGTACTAATTGCATGACGTGTTTGTCCATATTGTATCTGGTTGAAGCACTACGTACAGCAAAAAGGTACAACACTCGGTGTAGCATGCGCATACTCCCATGGCCGAACTGTATGCATGATCGCTGCAACAGGCTTGAACATGAGCTAGCTCACATGTCCGGCCTGACTTGATAGCAAGCTCTAGCGCGTGCTTCCATTGACCATGCATGCACGTGCTTATCACGTACTGGGGTGCAACCACGTACCAATCTTGATTGCATGTACGTACGCTCCGCGTGCTTATGCAACCGTCCATTTAGTAGCTAGTCATTTGGCCGAGCTAAAGCTAGCCCGGCTGGACTCCGTTTGAATGCCCAATGTGATCAGACGCCAACCTCGGGGTTAGTGCAGCCTGGCGAGTCTCCTGCGCTGTGGCCCAGGCCCGTCCAACAAGCGCATGAAATTGGACGTTGAATAAGCAAACTTGAGCCTCGAGAACCTTCAATTTCAATGTTTTCGATTCGAAGCGCAAATTTATGCGGATGCAACAAAGCTCGCCTTTTAGAGGATGCTGGGTAAATTGTGCACAATCCTACATTCGGCAGACATGCCAGTGTAAAGGAAGCTCGTCTGCATGTAAAACGCCTTCATATATATTCCGACCTCACCCTCCCTTTAGCTCGCGAAAGGCATCGATTTCATTAGCAACAAAGCATGCACGCACCACATCTAGTTCATCGTGCACGGCCGGAAGAAATCAGTTCAGGCGCAATACAAATTTAAGCTCAGACTTTGTATGGTAACGGGAGACTCACCGCTCGCATGAGCGGCCCGTCCTTGCAACTATTCGCTTTGAGATCCCCGGTTAGGGACAGACGCGTGCTCCAGTAGCAAGGACTCTCCACTTGCCAAACTTGGTTTACATACTTCTGTAGACGTGGCTGTCGGACGGAGTACTCGAACCACCCGCACGGTGGGTCTGCTACGGGATATTCACAAGGGTACAGGACAGCGGCATCCGCAAGAGCAACACGAGCCTGCCTGTCAACGGCAGAGGCGGCGCGCGCCCCTCATCGGCGCGAGAAGAAGCCTCGCCGTCGAGTCTTCTCGTCCTGGTACTGCACAGCACAACACCGCCGCGTTAGCCTCAGCGCGCACGCATGTGGGAGCGCCATCCCCCGCCCGCTTTCACTTGTGCTGGTGATGCACCGGGAGTGAGCGCGGCGCAGCGCCGTACCTGGAGGTGCGCGTCGACAAAGTGGCGCAGCGTGAGCACGGCGAGGTCGCGGGCGCGGTTGTCGATGCAGTCGAGGTCCATGCGCCGCCCGCCGCTGATGTGGATGAGCAGCACGGTGGCCTCGTTCACCGCGATCTCCGCCTGCACCTCGCCGCTGTACGGCTCCTTGATCACGCCGTGGCTGCCGCGCTTGATGGCCAGGCTGCGCCGCTCGATGCACAGCTCGTGTTCCACGTTGTTGTGCGCGTCCAGCACCGTGAAGCGCGCCTTGCCGCTCGCCGCGTACCCCGTCAGCAAACTGGACGTCGCCTCGTCTGCAGCCACGCACGCACAGCGCAATCAGGCCCACACGCCCACGCAGCGCGCGGCACCCACAGCACACCCGCGAGAAGGAACAGCAGGGGCTGACGGGCAGACGGGGCAGAGGGGCCGGGGCGGACTCACCAATGGGAATGGGCTCGCCGTTGTTGGCCGCGGCGTTGACCACCTCGCCCTGCACACCGCCAGCAGCACGCACGGCGCGTCAGGCACGCACACGAGAGCGCACGCAGGCAAACAGAGGCGGGCAAACCGTGTGGCGCACAGGGCCGCACGTGCAGCACAGCGCGAGGAGGGGGGCGGAGCGGCGGGGGAGCGCGGGGCGCACCTTGCGCCCGCGGTCGTCGACGGGGAGGCACTCGACGGTGATCTGGCAGCGCGCGTCGTCCGCGCTCACCAGGTATTCGGGCTGCTTCGCACCTGCGCACGCAGCGGGGCATTGAGCCCCTTTTGCCAGGGTCTCTTCTGCGTCAACCAGATGTGACGCTGCCGCTCTCCAGGTGCTCTCTTCAAAGGCATTGGCAGGACAGTCCTATGCCATACTCTCCCTGCTGGGGGCAGAGAGCCTCCGCCACACACGAACGACAGAACAATCTTGTTGATGCCTCAGAAGGTGGCACGAGAGTAGGTCAAAATTCGAACCAGCTGACGATCCATTGTCGGGTATAACAATAGAAACGGAACATACGAGCGGATCTGAATCCGTTTTTTCGGAGCAATGCATCGTCGGCCGTACCTTCGATGAGGTACGCCGCGCCGTCCTGCTTGTGCCGCACCCACTGCACATGCCACGTCACACGATGCGTCAGCCGCTGCACAGGACGCGGCCCCGCTCACGTGAGCATCAGCGCAGTCTCAGCGCGGGGCTGCGGCCGAGCGCCGCTTGCGGCGCTGGGCGGGCTCACCTGGAAGTAGCAGAGCGAGCTGCCGTACACGGAGTGGCCGCACGCGGTCAGCTTGCCGCCCAGCACGGCCTCGCCCGCGATCTTGAGGTTCAGGATCGCCGGCAGCGGATCTGCACACCACCACACCGCACGGCCGCCTCAGCAGGAGAGCGCAGCAGCAAGCGTGGCAAGCCCCACCCGTCTCTCCTCGCCCAGACACACGCGCCGTTGCAGCAGCCGCACCGTGCGGCCGCCTGCGCCTCACCGTCGTCCTGCTCGTCATCCTGCTGCTGCTGCTGTGCGCCGCCGCCGCCGTCATCGTCGTCGAGGCCGCCCGCTGCGGCGCCGTCCGCGTCCTGCACCTCCGCCAGGCTGCTCATCTGCACACCGCACAGCAGACGCCCTTCTCAGCCTCGCGCGGGCTGGGGCTGGGGGCACGAGACGCAGGCAGCGCAGGCAGCACAGGCAGCAGGTCGCAGCATGCTGGCGCGGCGCGGGTGGCACTGACCTGCCAGGTGGACGGGTCGTGGCTGGCGGCCAGGCCGCGCTGCGGCGAGGCCATGCTGTCCAGCAGATTGCGCTGGCTGTCCCGCAGGCTCGGCCCCC
>DF237927.1:0-19900 GCA_000708835.1 Klebsormidium nitens | reverse complement strand
CAGAGACAGAGCTTTGAAGTTTGAAGATGATCTTCATGTCCATGCTGCTTGACACCGTTTTGTGACGCGCTCTAGTTGTTCTGTGTCGGCAAAGTTTGATCAGGTCTTGGAACGAACGGTCTGCCTTTGGTCTCTTCTTGAAAACAACGGATCGGACGGTCCAAGATACAGGGAGTTCCAGGCTCATCCAGGCTGGGACCTCTGGTGGCGCGAACTTGCCAACCGGGCAGGTCTAGAGCAATCAATTAATCACGTCTAGTCTGTCGCCAGAAATTGACGTGGTCTGACGCTCCTGCAACGGGTGCGCCACACGAGCTCAGCGGCTCATGTGTATAGAGTGAAATGACATGGGCGTCGTGTCCCGGCGGCGGTTGGTCTTCGTGACCATTTATGGGCGACAGACGGTTCAGCCCGGGGGACCATCATAACCGCCGTAACTACCGTACCTGTATTTGATTTCGGCGAAAAATAAATAATTATTAGGCCGGCTGAAATTTTCAGAGAATATCTTGGGGCGATAATGGTTCGATAATGGTTATTTTTGCAGGTAACGTCGAGCCTGCTGAAAGGAATAAAAGTTTCATAATTAACTATTTTGCGTCGAAGGTGCCGAAATCAAATACAGGTACGGCACTGAAAAGTGGAGCATGATGCACGCTCCAGTACTCCTGGAGGTTGCACATGGACGCCAATAATTTTCATTGCAAGAAGATTACCGTGCTGAGTGTGCTGCTTCAGCTGAGCTGGCGCATGGTGCTGCATATCTACCTACTAATACCAGGGTGAAAGGTGTCTGAAAAGCAGAGCTGAGGAGACAAAACTTAGATCCAGATTGTTCAAGAACGACAACCTTTCTGTTGGAGCGCTGTTCACGGCAAAGTGGCTTGAATGCAGGCGGAGGGGACCAACGGAAGGAGAGTTGGAGGGGTCCTTTCCAATCAACTCAGAACAGCACGCAAGCCCGGAGAAGCCAAGAGTTCATTGCCTAAAGAGAGAAAAGGCTAGGAGAAACCAAAGCTTTGGCTTTCCATTGAAGTACTAAGGAGCTGCATTAGGACAGGGAGCCTGCAGAAGAACTTGACAGCTGTAAGGAAACAACGATGGTTGCTTCTGTAGAGATGACGCAGAGAGTGGCAGCTGTGGCACTTGTTCTCGCCTTGGGGATTGCTATGCAATCAGTGCACGGAGCGCCTTTCATTGTGGAGACAAACAGTCTGCGGGTTAAGACTACTGGCCAAGTCTATGATACTGCAATGGCCGCCGTAAGTACTTCAATGGCTTCGCTCTGTCTTTGCAATTCTCATTGAAGTCTCTATTGCGAGACTGTCAAACTGTAGTATGAGACCCAACTTCTGTTACTGAGCTATGCACTCATTGAACCCGTGCTCCAGTGAGTGATGACAGCTGTGACGTGGGCTTATGCACAGCACAGTCAGTCTGGGGGTGGTCGTACCGATGGTTTTGGAAAGGGGACTGGTGTTCAGGTCCTCATGTTGCTCGAGCGGGCTGAGTTGCCACAACATACGCGGAAGTTTAGGGAATTGTGATAACCACTATGCACCAGTCCGCTGGAAACGTCTACTAGAATTCACAAGATACTATCATGCGTGGCACGCGAATCCCTCCCGGTGGCCAGCTGAAGCTCCATAATCATCTCCACCACCGTATTACAGAAACTCAATGAACAGAAGCTCAATGACCAGTTGGCTATTTCTTTCTACCAGCGAATGATCCGGAGCACAGAACTGTGAAAGCTGTTGAACGCATCACTTATCAGTCTCTTCTTCAGCTGACTTTGGACCTCAAACAGCGACGAGAGAGCGGTGTCATACAGCTCTGCCAGTGGGCAAGCGCTCCCCCTGACAACTCCCAGGTTAACGTGCCAGATTAACAGCCCAAGTTAACCTGCTAGGTTAAGAAGTATTCTCCCTGGGCTCGTGCAGTTTGGAGTTCCCAACTACGGAGGCTCACTGACCGGGCAGCTGGTGTATGTCAGTGCCAATGCCCAGGCGTGCACGCCTTTTGCAGAGTCCCTGACAAAGGGCTTGACACCGGGCCAAGTCCCAGTGGCGCTCATCGAAAGGGGTGGTTGCACATTCGTGACTAAGACAGTGAACGCCCAAGCTGCTGGTGCGTCATCTTCACACCTACATCTCATTCTGGAGTTGGATTTTGCCAATGACCTAGCGCGAAAGAGGATGTCTAAGGAACACAGAGCCTAGGCACCCCAGTCTTTCCAAGTAAACTCTTGTTCTTTCTCAGCTAAGGGGTCTCTGAAATGGTCGTTGTTGGTTGAATGTTAGCTCGTTCAAGGAGGTGAAACGAGAACAGTGCATTTGAAACAAAACAGAACTCCTGGCGATGAAGCAGAGGGGAGGGGTTGGGAGAAGAAGTGACTTTCAGCTAGGCTGAATGTTGGTAGTTCGAGAGGCTATGTACGCAAAAGATTGATCAGGAGCTCAACCTATCTGAAAGCTGGAGAATCTAGCAGGACCCGCAAGTGCATGGCACCATAGAAGGCAAAATTGACAAGTCCTGCGTCCAAGGAGATACCACTGAGCCAGCAAGTCCACTTTTTCCATAAAGAGCCTCGTCCAGGCTTCAGCAGCTTGACCATGCCAAAAAGGCCCAGCCGGTTGTGGAGAATGCCTTCTAAACATTGGCCAGGCCTTTCACTTCTGAACCGTCCGAGGAACCTTTTGGAACCGAAGTGCTTCAATTTTCACCAATACGAGAAATCAACAATCAGGGTGGAGACGCAGAGGCTGAGCTTAAAGAGGGCGCCACGCAGTTCCTAACACTGTGGAGCAGAATTATTGCCTGACAGTCCAGTCACTTGCTCCCGCAAGTCAAGCCCTTGAAGCTGCTTGTAGTGACTGGGAGGTGTCACTGCGTACACGGCTTCTTGACAAAGAGGGCTGTACTTAAGGTGTACAAGCTGTACTTAAGGCTGCACTTAGGGCTGTACTCAACAAGCACAGCGTTTGTGTGCAGGAGCCCAAGCGGTGCTGGTGGTTGATAACACGTTTGAGGCGCTCGCTACCATGGCTGTGGTGAGGTCTACTTCTGTCATTCTTCCTTGATCCGTCGCTTTACGCACCTGTTTTCAATGTTCTTTTCTCCTTGCTTTCTTCTGTCGTGCTTCAAACCTCCTGCGCCACCATGTTGAAGGGGTGGTTCTTCGGCTCTACTTCTCCTCATTTTAGCCTTTCCCTCCCTTTTCCCCCAGCTGCTTTGCAATGGCTGTTTGTTCCTTAACTCTTCCTTTTGCGGTTTTATCTTATCTTTCTTGTCATGGTGAGTCGCTTGTCTTTGCTCTTGCTGTCTTGCTGCTTAAACAAGCCTCAATCCAGATCTGAAGATCGTCCACTGGTTGCTACTACTTTCTACTTTGCTGCTTTCATCTTTCGTGCCGTCTAATGTGGGCCCCCTCTCGCCTTCCCCGGTTAATATTGTTGCTTTCTTCCTTTCTTTCCCCACCACCTTCACCATTGCAGCATCGGCTGAATCATATTTGGCTCCTTACGCTTTTCAACGAGTCCTCTTCTGCTTGGTCGCCCGTCTGTTCTCAACGAGTCCCTACCTTTTCTCTCCTTATCCGCATTTGCTGCAAGCCTCTCTCTGCCCCTTGACAAGCTACGCATACCTTTTAATCACTTTGGCTGATAACCGATGCTTCTGATCACGAGGACTTTTCCCCAAAGCATCAAATAAGATAAAGCCGGATAGGATCCACATTGTAAGAATTAGAAAGCCAACCCTCGCCCAGGATTCACCGTCAACTCTGCTTCCGAAGGTAGCCGACTGTGACTGCATCACTTACTCTGAGATGCAAACCCGAACTCCAAAACGCAGACGGACGACCGGGACGTCCGAAGCTGGACTCAGGGCGAGTCGGTCACCGTTCCAGTTGCCATGATAGCCATGAAGGACGGGCGGGCGCTCCTAGACCAACTTACGAACGGCGAGCAGATTGTTGTGGAGATGGACTGGCGGGAAGCGATCCCGCATCCGGACAACCGAGTAGAGTGGGTGAGTCGCCAGCTGTCGAGTCCTGCTCAGTGTATTCACGTGCGTAAGACGTGACACCTCATATCTGAGGAACCTCTTTCGATTATACGAGCACTGTGATCGAGGGGCATTCTGCAAAAGGTACTTCACGATTGCCGTGCCGTTCAATCTTCTTGGTGAGGTTTTTGACGATGTAAAGGCGATCTAAGGGCGGAGGCTCGGTATAGCTGGTGCGTCGAGAACGCTATCAAAGTATTGGATATCGGAGTCGAAAAATCGAAGAGAGGCTCGTGTGAAAGGAGTCGCCGGCTTTTGCAACTTTCCATTGGCTTCTAATCAAAGACCGAAGCGCGAGGAATTCTGAGTCTGGAAACTTCGGAGTTTAACATCAAACAGAAACGGAACCCCTCTATGCTTTCAGGAATATTGGGGAACCAGCTCCGGCGAGTGCGGTGCGATGTGCGGGAAGCAGGCCGCGTTCAAGGTGGACTTCGCCGGCATCGCCAAGGAACTAGAGCGAGGGGGCTACACGCTCTTCACTCCGCACTTCCTGGTAATCCTTCACCCTGAAGAGGGCTTGATAATATTTGGGCCGCTTTGTGACAAGACGGTGGTTCGTTTGTAGATCTTGTGCTGCAGCATACGAGCGGCGTTCGACACGGTTAGCGATGGTTTTCAGGAAGCTTCAGATGGTACAAGGCAGTCCTGAGGTTGCTTTGATGCAAGGACGTCTGCAGCTTTTGGTACCGTGTGTGACGTGCGAAGCTCGCCGTTGATCTGAGGTTCTTGGTGCCTTCGAGGATGAGATGCAGGAAGGGCTCCTGTCGCATAGCGCCAGGCTTGCTTTTGAGGAATGAGATTAGATACCGGCGGTTGTCAGCTCGTTCTGACGCCTCTAAACCTCATACGCCAACCTATCGAGGCCCTTAGACGAACGCCGGAGCAACGCCTGACCTTCAAGCGTTCATGCTAGGAGCCTTTCTTTCGTAGTGTGTTTGCACCACTTCGACTGGTCTGAGCTGTTGATACGTGATTTTCTTTCGGTCTGGGCGTTGTTTCATCGAGGTGTTGAAGACTTCCTTTTTACGTGTGTCGCAGATGTGGCCCTGCCCATCCGCGCCCGGCGCTCAGACGTGCACCATGAGCTGCATCGCCAATGGCCGCTACTGCGCAAGCGTGAGTGGATTGTAGGCTTAGGGTTTCGGGGTATTTGGACTTAAACGCCGCAACTCCGGTTCTGATGTTCTCGCATGTGCGTTCCACGTGTCTAGACAGAAGCTGAGCAGAGTCGGTTATAGGAGAAGCTGGGCCTACAAGCTTGCTGGTATGCATTTGATCGAAGGCGATGGACCGGCAGAGACATTTTTCTGGACACTTGTTCCTTGCCGATGCTTTCTGCATCACAATCAATTCAATTCACTTCGGAAGCCCCCGGGCATTAGGATATCTTCAAGGCTCATCAGAGCGGAAACGCAACGGGATGGCATCGACTACTAGAGCACCGCCTTGGCAACAGGATGAAGCTCGCTAGAATTACGCCCGCTCAATCCCTTCGCTTAACCCTAGTACTCATCCACAGCCCCTGTGATCCAGAAGACCGTACTTCGAGGCCTTCGATTACCATAGCTGGGATGGGTGGCAACCACTTGCCTTCGTCATCGCAACTCTGGGCAGGACTTGGTGCTTTCACGCAAATCAGTGCTGTTTCAAAGAAAGCGAACCACCCCGCTTGAACTGTCGTTTTCATGGAATAAAAAGAATTTGCTTTATTCTGCAGGATCCCGACGGCGACAGCTCTGCAGGCTACTCCGGGGCGGATGTTGCTCGGGAGAACCTCAGGTGGGGCTGCGAATCGGTCACCGCTCGCTCTCGCTCTCGCTTTCGCTATGCTTTCTGGGTGCTGTTATCAACTTTGCGCTCCTGTCAACCGTCTCAGCAGATTCCCTCGAGTCACGAATACATCCAAATCCGTCTTGAAACCCGACCCAAATTCTTCATGTTCAACCTAGAACGCTTTAATCGTCGTTCTCTGATAAGCTGTGCCTGATCTTCTTTCCTGACCGGCACTAAGTCTTCAGAACACGTCCCCAGCCAGCCCCAGCGCTCTCTTGGTATCGAACCCTTACCACCTCCCTCAAGGCCACTATGCCTGTTTCATTCGCTGGACGCTGCTCGCACTCCTTAAACCCCTTAGGACCTATTTTACGTTGATTGATTGGGTCGCAAGTTGACATCTGAAATCCGCCTCCAATGCTCTCGATGTGTCGTAAGATAATTTTCTAAAACTTTTACTTCCTTTTCCCCAGGCAACTGTGCCTGTTCAAATCCCTCACTGCCGCCGGCCCTCCTTGGGACTGGTGGACGTACGTCACGTCGTTGACACTTCGCCCCTCACAAATACATCCGAAAGCAGCCTCCAACGCCGCTAGTGTGTCAATTTATAAACTTTACAAAAATATCAAAACCACAAAACCCTTATTTCCTTTCCCCCAGGCAACTCTGCCTATTCAAATCCCTCATCGCTGCCGGTACTCCCTGGGATTGGTGGACGTACGTCACGTCCTTCGACGCGCAGTGCTCCTTCCGGAACAACCGCTTCACGCCCGAGTGCGCTTACGACATCATGACGGGGCTCGGTGCTGACGTGGCAGCCGTCAAGGAGTGCGAGAGCGGCGCAGACCTCGACCAGCCGCACCCGCTGCTGGAAGTGAGCGATCTAACTGCGACGTGTACCTTTGAGGGTTATGTAGTGAGAGTTTTGACATCGTGGGCTTCGGCCGTCTAGACATTGAAGTTGTTGCCTTGTATAGTGCTTGCACTTGCGAGTGCGTCTGAAGTTGCCCCTCGCGCCAGTCTGCAGATCTTGTACTAGTTGCCATCAATGATGCGCCAGAAGCCTGAAGAAGTTTTCTTTTAAAGGTGCGGATGCCTAAACACTTCCAACACATCTGGCACAGTTTGACGGATCGTCCAGAAGCTTACGCGGCAGCTAAGAGGAACTGCCGCCTCTCTTCTTCCGCTCGCTTATGCATTCTTACACCGTGAAACCCTAGATAGTCGTCTCCTGCAACTTCAAGCTGATCTTCCGCCAACCAAGTCATTATTCTCTTTCTTCCGCGTTCTAACCCTGTCCCAAGAAGAGCTCTCCTCCGAGCTGGACCGCAAAACGGCTTCGTTAACCCTTTCAGTAACCCGCCTCGTGACCCCCTGTGCCAGGCGGAGCTCTCGTCCAAGATGGACCAGGAAGGCAGCGGCCGCGGCCAGGTCGTCTTCCTGCCAACCGTCGTGGTTAACACCAACCAGTACCGGGGTCGCCTTAACCCGTCCAGCGTACTTAAGGCCATCTGCTCCGGCTTCGACGTCGGGTCCGAACCGTCGGTCTGTCTCAGCGGAGCGGTCGAGACCAACGAGTGTCTGGACAACAACGGAGGGTGCTGGGCGGGCCAGAACGTGACCGCGTGCGTCGACACTTTCAGGTGAGTATGTGACTTGTCGAGCGGAGGTTTCTGAGAATTAGATCCTTACTTGAAAAGGGACACGTGACGCAGTTTCGAGCTCCATCTTGGATAGGTAAAGTCGAACGGCTACTGTGCTATCGCCCTCACGAGGCTTCGACTTTCGTGGTTATTTTATCTCGATTATTCAGGCCTGTTCAGTAGAACTTCGAATGCGTGTAACGATCGCTTTGGGAAGGTTTGAAAATACTCCCCCTGTGTGTTGGGACATAGGAGTGACCATAACTCCGGCCGTCGAATCCTGGCTCCCAATTTTCTGGGTATTCCCAGGGGCCGAAACTTTGCGTGCCTGACGTACCGAGGTTTTTGCTTTACCCGTCCGGAATTGCAAAATTCCGGGATTAGGGCCGATACTCTTACAGAGCCCATGAGCTGTGCCCTGACGACGGTTCATGTTGCGATCCTTCGAATGTGGCCTCATCCTTTCGTGGCTTTCCCAGGTGCTGCGGGTGTGCGTGCCTAAGGGGTATCTAGGAGCAGCTATTGCGGCAATCCTCGAAACATTGCTCACTCTTCTTGGGTTCAGCTTTTATGAATTTCTCGAAATGTGGGTCATTCTTTTTGTGGGTTTCCCAGGGGCTGGAAGTGTTCGTGCCCGACGGGGTACCTTGGAGACGGCTACCAGTGCCGCGACCTGAACGAGTGCACCGACGTCGATTCCGCCTGCCCCGCCGACGAAGTCTGCGTCAACAGCCCCGGCTCTTACCGATGCGTGAGTGCCAGTTCTCTCCTTCGCTTTCTTTCCCTAGTTCAAATTTTCTGGAGTTCACAGGCTTTCCTTTCAATCTGTGTCATTGCCCCTTCATGTCCAATGCTCAGTTCTTCTTTGTTGTGGGCAGTTGGTCTTTTTGATTTGTCGCAATCAGGTGTGTGCTGCCGAGTGCTTTATCTTTCGTTTGTATCCGTTCCAAGCTTGCAATTGGACGCACGACTCGTATGCGGAAGAGCTTTGGATAGGCATCAGCCCGGCGCACCTCCAAGGGTAGCGAGGGCTAGACCTGCTGCCGTTGAAAAGCAGATGGACACGAGCATGCAACCGGCGACCAACACAAACACTCGCTGCATAATGTGGAAAAGATGGTCTGCTGCATACATTCCTCACTGAGACACGAAGTCTGGCCTGGACGAAGCGCGCATACAGCCCTTTGTACAAAAAAGAGAGACATGAAAGCGGCTATGTTGTTTATCGACACGTTCTGGGCGCTCTCCCAACCATCACAGCAAAAAAAGACTCTTTTCTTAGCAAAAGGGCATGCGTGATAAGATCGGTGTCACACGATGTACTTAGCAATCAACAAGGGGACGACTAAAAATGTTGTTGATCCTTACAGGACTGCAAGCCGGGTTATGAGCGGTCCAAGGATGGAACCTGCGTTGAACCGAGCGGTTGCAAGAAAGACAACGGTGGATGCGCCCAGGTCAGTGGATCACTGAGAGCAGCGCGGGGTCAAAGTCAGTCGAAATTTTGCCAATCTGGATCTGGAACTCTCGCTAGCGCAAGTTGGCAATGCCTTCTGAGAAAACGAGCGAC
The DNA here is from genome assembly GCA_000708835.1 of Klebsormidium nitens. NCBI lineage: Eukaryota > Viridiplantae > Streptophyta > Klebsormidiophyceae > Klebsormidiales > Klebsormidiaceae > Klebsormidium > Klebsormidium nitens. The sequence goes on along the minus strand of DF237927.1, from coordinate 10,843 downwards.
GAAGCAGAACGAGGGAAAGGGGGAGAGAAGAGGCTTTTCTTCCGCAAACAATTTTGACGCAAGCTGGCAGTCGCACGCATCAAGATTGGATGTTGTAGTTCTGTGGGCTTCCTCCCCCTTCGAGCAAGCTGGTGGAGGGTGCTATATCCGACGCAGATTTCGCTGACGTTTGTTCGTTCTTCTTCGCAGGGCTGCGTGGATGCTCCAGGCTCCCACTTCTGCACGTGCGCTTCAGGGTTCACCCTCGCCGAAGACGGCAAGGTTAGTGACAGTCGCTAAAGGCTGTTTCTGTTCATCTTCTTCGTTGTCTCCTGGCCTATCGTCCCCGCTGCTCAAGTATCCTCGTCTTGTCTCTTGAGTTGAAATTTTTGGTGTATTGAGGTTTTGATCGCACCTGGCAAAATTCTGCGAACCTTCGACCTCTGCCAGACTGGAAGCAAATGTTTCGCTTTTGCAATTCCTCTCGCGGAACTGTCGTCTTCGAATGTCGCGAAGGAGAATCAAAGTCTGATCTTGTCTCTGCAGAACTGCACCGACGTCGACGAGTGCGCAACTAACGGCGCCCAGTGCGAGCACCGCTGTGTGAATACGCTCGGCTCCTACTTCTGCGTCTGCCACGACAATTACGTCCTGTACCCCGGGGACGGCGCGTCCTGCATCCGGATGGCCACCGACGTGCCACGTGGCGCCGATCAACGGCTCGCGAGCGCGCTCGGCGTCTCATTCCTCTTCATGGTCCTGGCGGCCGCTGGGGGCTTCGGGCTCTACAAGTACAGGATGAGGGTGCGTCTGGCTGCGTCGTGTCTTTAGGCCGCGTTTTGGGGGAGCCGCGTTTGTGAATCTACTTCGACGAGAACATGACTCGCGTGTCAGCAGCGTATTAATTGGGCCTCCCCGTTCAAGAAATCATCATTCTTGATTCTGATGGTCCTTGGTCATCTCCTTTATGCTGGCTTTGCGGAGATTGAGAGCTGTTCAGGCCCCGAAGACAGAGCATCAACGGCAGCGAGCGGGAAAAGTTGGTCTGATCTGAGGACCGAATTTGTGGTCTACAGCATCTCCTTTTCCTCTCGGGCTTCAAGCTGTCGACGCCCCTAAAATGCGCTTGAGAGACGGTCTTAGGGAGAAAGGCGAAACACATGGAGTGGCGCTGCGATGCAGCTGTATCACTCACTGGAATAATATCTCCCTTTACAGGCTGCGATGGAGGAGGAGATCCGCGCAATCATCACAGAGTACATGCCTCTCGACGACGATCCTGAGATTGGCCTCGAAGACAAAAGCGCCCCATCAACGTCGGCGTTCCAAAAGGCAACTGTCGCGCCAAGCAACGCAGCGGAGTCTTCCACCAGCGCTTTATTGGAGGCCAGGGATGCCCCCTAAGGGAGGCGCTGACTGGGGCTACTTCTCGGATGCAATTTGTTTCGGAAGGGAAACGGGAAAGGGATCGTGCGCTCTCAAGAAAGGAAAGCAGATAAGGTCCCGTTCTCATAGCTCCACATGTCAGTGTCAACATGCGCCCTGATTCGCAAGAGGAGCAGCAAGGCACACTTTGGGGTACTTTCAGAGCGCTTGGCTAGTATGTTCTCGCGCCGTGCGACGTAGTACACCGAGGTTGCACGCTGGGCGAGCAGCATTGCGAGTGCACACTGCCATTTAATGGGGATGCTCATTCGTGAGCAGGGTTCTTCGGATGTCCGTTGGGATTGCATTGAAGGTGTACGATAATGGTTGTGATTGTAGCTCGAACTAGTACGCATTGAACTCCATTCGAGTAGAAGCCTAGAGGCATCGACAGTAAGTAAAACAGGTCAGAAAATCAGTGAAGTAGGTGTAGAGTAGTCACTTTAGCTCCTGGTCCGTAACCTGCGGGGGTTGAAGTTTCAATTGTAACAGTAGGGTTTTAGTCCCGTTGGTTGTGAGCAAGACTGAGGTAGACTTCAAGCCAGAGGTCCCATTCAGAAACTCGTGACTTCGTAGGGAGAAAAAACTAGGTTAGTGGACACCCTTATATAGTATATTAGATACAAAGTATGCTAGTAGACAGGGACTCAGTAGACATAGTATGGTAGGAACTGGTACAGCATATGGTGGTTATAGATCAGCTCCGGCGCAAGGCTAACGCAACGAACTGCTCCAGAATTGCACCGTAGCTAGGTTCCATGTTGGTTTAGTACCAGTACCTTGCCAGGGATAGGGACTCAATTTAGCCTTTGTGCAAAAGAAGTTGCTAAGCACATATCAGGTTTCCCAAATCACATGCAGTTAACAAGCAGTACGTACGTGGCTAATAGTATGTAGATCTCCGTCTTGTTTAACCGCCGCAGCATGACGAATTGCAAGCGCATTATTGAACGAATTCTATAGCCGCCAACTAGACGGTGGGCTGCCCTCAGTTCCTTAAAACTTTGACTTCACAATTACTAAGTATGTACGCGGTCTATACGTATAAGTGCATGCCGAGCTCAACCGTTCAGATCAATTGCATAGAAGTTCTCATGTGATATATGCATATGGATCAGACGGTCCGGTCAGAAATGTAGGATGCTACATATAGGCACATTACATGCATACATTAGCACCATGCATGGTTCCCGCGGCCATCTTCAAGCTTCAATTGATTGGATGCATAACGTTCGCACATCGTCACGAGCCGCGCCGCTTAGAAGTCTGAGCCACATGCAAGAAGCAAGAAACAAATGAACTTACATGACGCGGCCCAAGGAATCGAAGAGGTTTCACAAGATGGAGATGTGCACACTTGAATGCACCCCAAGTTTGGCTGCAGGATACGATACATGTAGCATTACAGGACTGAACTTCTAGCTTGGACTCTACGGAGTCATAGATACTAGAAATCGTTGTCGCTAGGATTCTCTTCTTCGTCCTCTTCTTCTGACCCACCCTCGTCTTCACTAAAGTCTTCGTCGTCGTCCGCTATCAGGTCATCCTGGAAGAGAGGAATATACGGTTATTAGCCCCAACCTCTCAATCAACGCCGTAGGAATAGAAGCCGACCATAAGCAGAGCGTTCTGTAAACCAATTTGCAAGGACAACCCGACGGTCTCTCTCTTATAGTCCATAACCAATAATCAAAATGATTCCTTAGGTCTTGTTCGAGATTCGCGATCGCAACCGAGTTGCCGAACTTGCCACAACCCACACGCAACAGGTAACCAGAGAAGAAGACACAATCCATCAATAACCATCCAAAACGAAGCGGTTTAGTGATCAGACCACGACTCTAACCCCAGACGACTCATCCCCGTTCAGAGTGAGGTGCGCCAGTTCCGAGATGAGACTTGGATCCTTTACGACCCACACGGAACCGGAAGCCGAGAAACACAGAGTCCCTCCAAAACCAACTAGATGACGAAGTAACTTGATATCATTCACAGCGCGGACGCTCACCCCAGACGACTCGTCTCCATTCAGAGTGAGGTGCGTCGATTCCGAGTCTTCGCCCCCGTCCACATCTCGGACGTCTTCGTCGCTCAGGTCCGACTCGTCGTCCTCGGGGTCTCGGCCCACAGCGGTTCCGCCCCGCGAGCTCGCCCCGGAAGAAAGACCCGGGCGCTGACCTACGAAAGCGCCCTGCGCAAGAGGCGCAAATCAGGGATTAGATGTGCCTACGTATTTTAGAGGACGTTTACCATTTGATTGGAAGGGCTTCTGTTTAATTCCCAAAAAGAAGAGATCTCGCCCACCGCGGTTCCGCCCCGAGAGCTCGCCCTGGAAGATAGACCCGGGCGCTGACCGGCAAAAGCGCCCTGCAAACGAGGGGTAAAGCGAAGTGAGGACTTAGGTGTGCCAAAAGCACAACTTTTACCGATTTTTTTTTCGATTATTTTGAAGGGCAACCCTTTAGTTTTCCCTAAAGGATGGATCGCGGCCGCGGCGGCCCCGCCCCTACAGCTCGCCCGGTGCGAAAGACCCGGGCGCTGAGCGATGAAGGCGCCCTGCAAATAGGCGTAGAATGGACTGAGAACTTGACTTTGCCGACGTCACGAAGTTTCCTGGAAGGATCACCGATTGTTTTGAAGGGCAGTTCTTTGGCTTCCCGTAAAGAAGCGATTGCGGCTGCAACAACTCTTCCCCGAGAGCTTGCCCCGGGAGAAAGCCCCGGGCGCTGACCGGCAAAAGCGCCCTGCCGAAGAGGGCCAGAGAGGCGTTCAGCAGAGGGAAAGATTCAGTGTCCCCACGTCACCGTTGTGTCAGGAACTTACAGCCTCCGACTTTCGAAGGGCAATTTTCTTAGAGTTGCCCTTCACGATTTTACTCGCTAAAGACAAGGTCGCGACCCACCGGCGCCCCCCCTTCGATGGCTTGCCCCGGATGAAAGCCCTGAGCGCTGTCCAGAAAAGGCGCCACGCAAATCCCGACATTCTCAACATAAGTAGGATCTAACATGACAAGAAGCTCATAGTAGCACTGAAAATTTTAACCGGGTCATTGACCTGCTCCGCACTCGTACCTACCATCAAACCCCCCAGCTAACCCTACCCATCCCAGGAGGTTACCTTAATTTTGCCTCAGCTTCTTATTCAGCATTCTTGAGATCGTTTGAAGGAGTTTCAGCGAGGCGGTCAGACAGAGAAAGCTTACGAGGGCGGCTGTCTCAGAAAACTTAGAAAATGTGGAACGTTTAGGGTATTCCGGAAGTCCCTTCGAAAAAGCAGCGTTGGAGCCAGAACGTTTTACTGAGACGACGGCGGCGGACCTCCTTGTTTTCTGCCTGCTCGCGTGCGTGTGCGCAGAAGAGCGGCTTCACATTCTCGAAAGCGCACACCAACATTCGCCTAAGCCCGCCCTGGCCGTTCCGCCGCATTTACGTAAAGCTTTCAAGCGCAAAGTCGCAAAAACCTGGATCCCTGAAAACCTCATAAACCCCACCTTGGTTTCTGCCCGCCGGCCAGAGCCGCCCGCGGACTGCCTGCTTGCGAACATGCGGGCGGGGAAATCTACAGGATTTGGGAGAGACTAGCGCCACCGCTCGATCATTTCCCTCGCTCATAGCCTTACAACCATATATGCAGGAATGCCGACACTGTCCCCACCTTGCTTTGCATTTCCGCCCGCCGGCCCGAGCCGCCCGCGGACTGCCTGCTCGCGGGCGTGCGCGCGGCGGAGCGGCTCCTCTGCGAGCTCGCCGCGCGCGAGCTGTCCGCCTCCTCGTCCGAGTCGTCCGCGTCCGCCTTGGACTCGTCCACGGACTGCTCGCCGCGCAGGATGCGCTGCTCCTGAAATGACAGGTGGCAATCTTATGAGCAAGACAATCCACGTCAAAGATTGGCGTCCAATCGTGTAGCTCACGGACTGCTCGCCTTGCAAGATGCGCTGCTCCCGGAAAGAGGAGAACAAGTCACCTTAGCAGCCAAAACTCTCCGTTCTGTTTACTCTCTCTTGAGATTGCTGTAGTTCGAAGCATCTTTAGAAGGTGTCGAATGCTCGCCCCGCAGGATGCGCTGCTCCTGGAAGTCGAAAAAGGCGCGATTCGTTCAAGCTTTTGACAAGCAAGCTGAGATTGGCGTCCATTCCGAATAGCTGTACCTCACGGACTGCTCGCTGCGCAGGACGCGCTTCTCCTGGGGCGAGAAAGAGGGACTCAGTCAGCGACCAAGATGCACGGCTGAAGCATGTCCATCCGTAGAATCTGTATCAAGAATTTTCTTTTGTCACTAGAAGAACTACGACATTCCAAGAATCCTGGTACCTTTACCCGCGCGGCAAACCGACGGCCCGCGGTAAGGGAGAGTCAAACGTCTGACCGCGACCTGCAGGAGGGCGGAGCAAGAGTCGCATGCTTTTGGGAGTCAGCAAACATACAACTGGGTTCATACAGCCCTTTCCCTTTATCTCATCTCCCCCATCTTGTCCTTTATTGTCTGCTGCATCCGCTTGAGCCTTGCACTCGCTCACGTCCAGACGCTCCCATATCTTTCAAACGCTCGAAAGCCCTCGACGGAGAAGCTCTAAAACCAAAATCCTTGCATCCTGAACAGTCCACCTCATCCTTGATCCGGTGATGCAACAGCTTGAGCGCGCGCTAGGTACGCTCCTCAAACTCTAAACCCCATTGAATGTTGAAGAAAACAAAGTATAGCTATCCTCAAACCCCCAAAATCCTGAGACCCCTAAAACTGTGAACACCTGAAAGCCAAACCCAACCTGGTCCTTGATTCGCCGCTGCATTCGCTTCAACGCACGCCGCTTGTTGTCCAGACACTCCTCCAACCCCAGTAAGAAACCCTGAGCCACAATGTCTGAACCCCAAAAACCCAAATTCCTAAAGCCCTGGAAGCTAAAACCCCCACCTCGTCCTTGATCCGCCGCTGCATCCGTTTGAGCGCGCGCTCGCTCTCGTCCATGCGCTCCTGCTCCTTGCGGTTGTGCGCCTCGAGCTGCCCCTCCAGCCACTCCAGGTTGCGGAACTTCTCCATGTACGTCGTGAAGAGGCCCTGTAAGTCGCCCTGCAGCTTCTCGTACTCGTCCATGTACGCCGGCCTGGCAAAAAAACAGGGCTTTTCAGTTCACGGACAGATCAAAATCGTTATGGTACGCAACAGGTTCTGACTGAAGGGTTAGGCGTAGTTTCGGTTTCTGCGTTGCCTCGAGCGCTTGCCACAAGCTGAAACACTGAGAAGAGGCCCTGTAAGTCGAAATGCAGCTTCTCGTACTCGTCCATGTACGCCGGCCTGGCCATAAACAAGGCCTCTCAGTCCTCGCTCAACCGAGACCGGAGTTGGTGTGCTAAGCAACGGGCTTCTCATTCAACGGTGGGCCGACGGTTTAGCTCTCCAGTCTCCGTTCTAAATTCAAAGCGCTTGAGACGAGCTGGCAATAAAGAGGGCCTGTGATATATCTCCCGTACTCGTCCATGTGTACCGGGCTACCAGAAACAGGGCCCTCAGTGACGGGTTAGCATGCCCCGTAAGCAGCGAGAATTGCACTTAAACGCCCCTTGTTCAGCCAAACAAAACCTTTCTTTTCTTGGATGCCATCGCGACCTTTCGTCGTTTACCGGACCATAGCACCTACTAACGATGCCCCTCGTGACTTAGACGCCCACCGACAGATTTCGATTGTCAAAAAACGACCCTCGGACACTCACTCGAGGCTCCAAACGACTTCCGAACGGAAGATGACGTCCTAACAGACGCCCACTCAAACGAGCTCTGAGTTGAGGCTCGTTGCCGACCTCTGGACGCACTGCATAGGACCCGAAAGACGGCCGGACAACAAGTGACGCGAACAAAGAATTCTTGGACCACGAAGCCTCATGGGAACGCTCACCGGACGCTCTGCAGCGTGCTGAGGCGCTTCTCGCTGCGCTCGAGCTCCGCGCGCCGCTTGTCGATCTTGGTCCGCAGGTGGTCCTCGTCCGTCCGCAGCCCTTCCAGCATGCGGTCCGCACCCAGGATGTTTTCCTGGACGGCTTGCACGGCCTGCCGCACCGCGCGCTCAATCGCGTCCATGTCCATGTTGCGCGCAATGGCGGCTTGCCGGGCGTCCTGGAGGATTTGTGGGAGAGCTCTTTATGAGAAGTTGTTTCCTGGAGATCCGATGATTGACTTGTAGTCTGATGGTCTACAGTGACTCTGTTTCAGGCAATTCTTAGACCTAATCAATGTACAGACGTTGTTGTCTGATGGTCCACAAACAGTGTTTTCTTTCAAGCAATTCGTGACGTGATCAATGTTCAGACGTTCCTCACGGAAAAGGTTGCAGACAAGTAGGTACTTTCACATAAATGCATTGCGAAGCCCAAGTCGAAGTCGGAGTAAACACGAAGAGGCGCGCAATTATGATATGCAGCATTTGAAACTGGAGACGGAACCGGACAAGTATATGCCGGAGAACTGTTGCAACTGCTGATGCTTCCTGATGCGTTTCGGTTTAGTACGAAGAAAACCAACGGTGCGATGGAAGAATGGGGTACCTCACCCGCAACTGGGGCTCTTTATCTAGCGCATCATAAAGGGCGGCCCCTCGTTGTGTGATTTCCGTCACCAGCTGCCGTGTCTGCTTGACGTCCAGCGACTTGCTCGTGGAAAAAGTGAGCTCGTTCTCCGCTTCGTTCTGTGGATAAAATGATCGGGTTAAAATCTTGATACCATCACACAGACTCCCTTCTTGAATTATATATTCTTCGCTTTCCTGAAAATAGATGTTGGGCATATCAAAGCAGGCCATAGCTTCGTGTTCAGTGGAGCCCGGCTGAGATCGCCCGCTTCCGAAATCGTTTTGGTGGCTCCCTCTTACCTTCTTTGAGTCAGTAAGGTAGCCAAGTGAGGAAAGTAAATCGGCTGAAATTGTTTGATAACAGCTTGAGCAAAAGCACAATTCAAAACCTGTGGCTGAACTCCGATCAATCTTGTTCGAACTCCGATCAGTCTTGTTCGAACTTTCATGAAGCCTTTAAGCATGAGGATCATTTGGGAGGATCAATTGGTATTCTCAAAACAAAAGGTGCTGATAGCTTACCTCCTCCTCCTCTGGCATGTTGAGTGCCTTGTACAGGACACTCGCAATCTTCAGAAGCTCCCGCACGGCATAGCCATCTGCAGCGTACAGCTTCTTCAGGTTCAACTTGATGCGGCCTTTGGTCAACTGCAGGCGACAAGTTGCATCACTTTCAGCTACAAGTCTGAAAGAGTTCTCCACACAGACTCTGCATTAGACCTTCATTTCCAAGCGCCGCCTCTGGTATACGAAAAGTTGGAAAAATCACTGGCTGAGTTGGAGGAGCTTTACTAGCCTCTGTATCTGGGTGTACATGTAGGCGCTCAAAATAATCCTCGTGGAGCACTCCCGAATCAAAGCACACCAGCAGGGTCAACAGGACTGCCCTTCCATTGAAAATGTACAAGAGAAGATTGAGCTATATCTTGTCCTCAGTGGCGGTGCAAGTGATCTACGAGGAATACTGGACTCTGATTGTATATACAGGAGATTGTTTTGAGATACATAAGCCCCGGGCACCTCAAGTAAACATCGCTAAGACAGAACATTACGCGCTCTGCACCTGCACCCACTCTAACCCCCACCCCTCCTGTGGGTGCTCAGAACAATCGGCCCTATTGGAAATGGAAAATTACCGGAGGCTATGAGAGGCTTCAGGATAATTAACAGTCTTGCAAAAGGTCAAACTGGGCCCTGATTGTTTGCTTACCATCGTTTGCGTGGCAGACTTGAGGAAGAAGACGCGGTCAGCCTCCGAGGTGACGTCATAGAGCAAGTCCGCTGATGGGTCGTATCTGCAGATTGGTTGCCTTGGACAGGTTCAAAAGGATCGTCGAACGTGGGTCTGACAATTTGCCTTTTGTAATAGTACAACAGTTCCTTTCAAAATGGATACGACTAAGTGCCACAATTTGCCTCGCTAGCAATCGAATCAAAGAGGTGAAAGGAAGTATCCTATTGGAAAGAAAGTTGGTAACCTCGCTTTGGCTGGCCCCAGGGGGGATGCGGGTTTGGACGCACACCGTGTCCTCCCACGACCACTCCTTGGCTTCCGTTCATTGTCCCAAATTCGGATGCATCGCTCTCCTTTCTGAATTTACTTACCAGCTTTTCAAAGTGGTATTGAGCTAAGGTGAAATCTTGGAGAACGTTTGCACAATAGTCAGTTTGTTTGACAGGTGTTCTGCTGTTTCATCTGATGCCCACTGATTCCACAAGGTGCATTCCAGCCCCGGTGCCTACGTCAAGCACAATGGTCAAAGGGGCAACATCCAAAAAGGTCCAGAAAGGTGGCAAACGTCACCTAAGCACCAGTTCATATAAGACAGCTCTGCTCCATCTTCTATCATCTATTTGATGCCCACTAGTTCCACAAGGTGCATTCTAGCCCTGGTGCCTACGCCAAGTGAAAATCTGAAAAGGGGCAAGGTTCAAAACAGTGGCTGAAGTCCACCTAAGCACCAGCTGTTAGAGTACAGCTCTGCTCCCAGGTACTGCCTGGTCTAGATGAGCAGATTGCCCGGAAAAGAGCTGCTTAGCTCACACGAGGCTCCAAGGTACCAGCTTTGTAGAAGGAGCTGTAGTTTGGGCTGCGCATTCTACGGCAGTCTGTGGGCCTTACCTGCTTATCAACCAATGCAAGCAATCCGCCACCAGCTTGAAGTTTGGGGCACGGAAGCTTTCAATGGAGATTTGACGGGGGTACCCGAGGGACTCCATGATCTCTGAGAAGTCTGCACAGCAATAAAAGTAGCTAGGTTCAGAGTGGTATACTCGGCCGGAGATGTCCCACCACTCCCACAGGACAAGACAACACAACTGTGCAACTGTGCAAGTTCCGTGTTTGCTGGTTCTACTTACAGGTCAAGCTTGGAAGCCCTCTCACAATCAAAAACATACAACTAACAAGCAGCAGTCGGCGCAGGAGCAAAAATCATATCATTTGAGGTGGTGGGCAAGGATTGTGCTCTAATTGCAGAAAGGCAGCGAGCTTACTTCGGAGCTCCCGGAACGACATGCTTGTACCCTGCTTCTGCCTGAGCTCTAGCGAAGGAAAGAACTCGCTTGAAGTGGCTTTCTGACCCTCTGCACCTCCAGACCCTATTTGAACTGTAAATCAATCAGCAGCAGATGGTTGACCACTATGTTCATGGGATGTCTGAGCTGAAGACAGCTCTGAGACGCCCTCCTTTAGAAGAAATTCTCTTTCCACAGGCTTCAAAAAGCCAAGGTGCTGCATGAGCTGCTGTCCAGGATTAGGGTTTCTCGCGTGTGCTCCCCTTCCGCCTTGCAAAACGGCAAGCTAGCGGAACGACTTGCAAGGCCGGAAAGTGTTGCAACCCCATTCCGGTGCCGTCCGGTCAGCCTGAGGTCAATCAA
>DF237928.1:0-19740 GCA_000708835.1 Klebsormidium nitens | reverse complement strand
TAAAAACCCTAAAAAAGTGGTCAGGTTTTAGGGTAATAAGTGAATCAAATCATTGCTAGAGACCAGGGTTTTGAGGTTTCCGTAAATACAGGATTGCCTGCACTGTCCTGTGGTTGAAGTGTCAAAGAGTCTAGATGATGCAGTTCCACTCCTTGAATTGCGGTGTTTCAGAATCTGCAAAAAAATAGATTTTCCGTAAACTTGAGGTTTTAGGGTTTTAGGGTTTCCGAAGTCCTGGCTCAAAACTGTTGTAGGGCCAGGTATCTCCCGCTTTTTTAGTAAGCACGGTACCGGTATGCACCATTCACTACTGGTACAGAAGTACAGTGGTAGATGGATGTCGATCCGATTGAACTGGCCAGACATGACGACAGCATGTCAGGCCTTCTCCTTGCAACTGTATTTCGAGGTCTGTACCGGCGGAAAACCCTCGTGTAACAAAGTAACGTATCAGCCTGACATTGAAACGAGGAAAAGATTGTCAATTAATTGGCGGTAGGTACCGACCCTGTACTGGTACCATTGAGTGGGCAGTTGCTGGCACGTAGGTACAGAAGGTGTGTACTGCGGAGTCTGGAGGGTTAACCGTTACCTACGAGACCGTACGACATCTATGTACGATAGGTACGCTGTAGGGACAGTACCCAGGACCAGATTTTCATTCGCGTGCCGTCGCCGTCGGACTTCGTAGTTTGGATCAAGACGGACATCATCCACTCAGCACTGAACCACTCAGTATTTGAAAGGGGCGCCTGCGCTGATATGGGACCTTGATAGCTGCGAGTGCATTGTGCTGCATTGTGCTCCAAAAGCCCTCTTCTGATCAGATCGTGTGCCTTTATTCAGGGGAGGCTCAGGTCTACAGTAATCTTGCAAGGGTAATTCTGCAATGCATGCAGGCTGTAGCAATGTAGGTAGCCCGCTTTCAAGCAAGTGCTCAATGCCTGCAAACGCCTCTGCAATCATGCGTTTGCCTGGAGCAAGGGAAGCACTGTTTTTCTGAAGCTACGAAAGCCAGGTCTAGACAGGGATTTTGTTTCTGAAGATACAAATACCGGGTCTATGTCTTGCTAGGCAGAAATGCTGCGTATCCTGAGCAAGATCGCCACAAAGAAGCATTGCACAGGCTGTCCTAAATGGGCTGGCCAGGTTTTGCTTTTGAGCAAGGTCCAAGACTCTTCTCAATCAACAAGACAAGGGCAATCAGAGCAAGATAATCATGTTGGGAGATTGGGCCCTGACTCAACATATCCTCCGCAACAAGTCAATCCAACAGCATATCAGGGCTGAATTATCCACGACATATCTCCTGCTAAGCACTTCTCAGTAACATCTCTTGCTCGTGTGTGACCACCTTTACTGCCTAGCTTTCCTGGTGCCTGTCGTGGGAGGCTCTGGTGCCCGTCCAATTGCTGCCTCCCCCTTGCCGCTGGCAGTATGAACAGCTCCGGCAACGCTCACAAGTCCTCGGGCAGCCTGGAGCGGCACGACTCGGACAAGCGGCCGCGGCCCAGCTTCGCTGGCGCGTCCATTGTGTGCCTCATTGAGGGGTGCGGGGCGGACCTGAGCGGCAGCAAGGACTACCACCAGCGACACAAGGTGTGCGAGGTGCACGCGCGGGCCGCCTCCGCACTACATAAGGGCCAGCTCATGCGCTTCTGCCAGCAGTGCTCCAGGTAAGCGCGGCAATAAAACGAGGGTGGCGCAGCAACAGTGCTTCTCTGGTCAATGTGTGCCGAACCATTGACTTGCCCACATAAGCAGGGCACAACCACACCTGACATTATGCTCTGGTTTGTACCAGACCCAGCAAACCAAAAGGGCTACATGCTCAAGAGAGTCTTTCTATTGTTTTTTCTTTCTTTCCTGTCGTTCTACACCAAGCAGTAACCTCGCTGTAGAATCAGACTTTCCTAAGCAAGTCACTGGTAGGCAATAAGTGGTGGCTGCTGGAGCTAGCTTGTTTGGTGCGGCTCAGGTTCCAAAGATCCAACAACATCCAACCGATCTGTAAAGCAAGACCGCTCAAGCAAGTATTAGTGATTTAAGCCACTCACCAAGATGAGGCCCTCATAAAAGACCGGCACTGCTGTCTTCCACAAACAGTGCTTAAGAAAGTGGTTGCTTCTGATGGTGCATGATGCATTCTTGAAATCCAGGATCACTTTGCCCCCCTTCGGAGTAGTCCTGCTGCACTGTGGTGCTTGGGATGCTCAGCTTGCATCAAGCATGCTTACTGGTTGTCAACCCCAATCAATCATTCATGAAGTCTGCAGATGTCCCCAATCAGATTTGTTGTCTTGTACACTGCTCACTGTGTCGCCGCTGCTGTGTCCAGGTTCCATCCGGTGGCTGAGTTTGACGAGGGCAAGCGCAGCTGCCGGCGGCGCCTGCTGGGCCACAACAAGCGGCGCCGCAAGAAGGAGGACCCCGCCAGCGAGCCCGACGACCACCCCGCGCCGCACCGGCCCCACTTCAACATGGCCACTTCCGCTCTGCCGTACGATGCACACGAGGAGGTGCGCAGGCGGAAGGGCGCTGCGGCACCGGAGCACACCCCGCCGCGCCGCCTGGGGCAGGGCCTCTCCCTCTCGCCCTTCTCCCCACACGAGGCCGCGGTGAGGGCGCTGGGCCAGAGACACATGGCAAGATCTGGTTCTCTTCTGGCACGCATTCCCCGCCTCAATGGGCGCGGCCCCCTGCCTGCCCTGTCCATGCATTCAGTGCTTGGCGCCTCGATCCGCCTGACTCTCCGGCCGCCCCCCCCCCTGGCTGCGCCCCAATCCGGTCAGCTGTGCCCGTGCAGCCCGCCAGCGATGGCCCCTCGCTGTCCCAGTTCTTGCGCGACAGCGGCGTGGCGCCCCGCGCGCCTGACGGCAGCCTGAGCAGCCTTCTGATGGGGGCTCCCCCGCAGCAGACGGCCGACTTTCTGGGGCGCACCCTGGGCCTGAGCGCCAGCCAGCAGCTGCTGCTTGGCTTCCAGCCGCAGCGCAGCGCCAACCAGGAGCTCAAGCCCGAGGCGAGGAACACCCTGCAGCTGCACTTCCCACCCAGCAGTGAGTGAGGTGCTTGCCCTGCCTTCACAATGCCACCGACGCTCGGGCGCTCTTGAATTGCCACTGTGCAAAGTGTCACTGCATCATCCATCTATGCCAGTTTACAATCAATGTGTGCTTCGGAGCATGTGCTGTCGGGCGGTCCCTTTGCCCTCCCACCCTGCCCCCCACTGGTTGCTCTTCCCTTCAACAGGCGCCACCAGCCTTCTGCCGGCCGCGGGCGCCCGCCAGTCGCCGTCCCTCCAGCAGCTGCTGGACAAGAGTGCGGGGGGCCACAGCTTGAGCAGCCCTGGCCGCCACGCAACAGCAGGTGCGCGCACGCAGCATGTGGGGCCGGAAGAGAGCAAGCCACAGGCAGATGGGGGCATGCGTTTGTCTCGTGAATCTCTTTAGGGCGAGTCAGTCCCAATCCGGGTTTCTTCGCTGATGTCTTGGAATCTGCAAATCAGCGAAGGGGCCAGCTTTTCTCGTGGAAGGGAACAAATGGTGGTCTCTGGCTCCAGAGAGTTCGTCGGCATTCAGGGACACTGCTGGCTCTCCATGCTTCCATTGACAACGCCACAGAGCCACCATGCTTCTCCCTGAATCGCATGGCCACCTTGTCATATTCAGGGGTGGAGGGCAGGCTGCGCTGGCAGCGGGTCCGGTTCTGGCCCATCTCTGGCATGCGTGCGGAGCCCTGGAGCCTCTTTTCCTCTGACCCCCGCTGCTGGCTGCAGGCGGTGAGGCAAGCAGCCTGTTCCCTTTGCCCAACAGCCTGGAGGCGGGCGGCTCCCCCTGGGCGGGCCAGCTGGAGGGCCTGGTGGGCGGGCAGCGCGGGGGCGGCCTCAACCACAACAGTGCGCCGTACCTTCCGCAGGACCGCACGGGGCGCATCTCGTTCAAACTGTTTGACAAGAACCCCAATGATTTGCCCGACGACCTGCGCGACCAGGTGAGGACTGACACGCTTTCTAAAAGGAAAGAGGGAGCTGTGGCGTGAAAATGCGAGGGGGATCCCTCTCATGCACACGCAGCTCCTGACCATGAGTTTGCTGGAAGCTGTCATCCTTGCCCTACACCTCGGCTGGCGGCCAGGCTGGGGTTTGCACACAAGGAGCCTCTGCACCCCTCATTGGTGGAGGGGGCCGCCAGTGCCCGAGGACCATGCCCTGCCTTCAAGGACTGCCGTACCTTAAGGTGCAGGAAGCACACTTCGGCCTTGCTGCTCTTGTGTATAACTTGCATGCGGCTGATGCGTGCGCTAGCGCAGATCCTGGACTGGCTGCAGCGCCGCCCGTCCGCCATGGAGACGTACCTGCGCCCCGGCTGCGTCCACGTCTCCGCCTACCTCGCCATGCCGCACCCCGACTGGGACGCGGTGAGGCAGGGAACCGAATCTCAACAACCTTTGCCAACCTCGCGTTAGAGCCGCAGCAGCCGGAGGCGCCTCGTTGGCTCTGTCTGCAACGTCTGGTTGTTCCCCGCGCCGCCTTCCTTCCGTCTTCTAGCCCGCCTGCGTGGCTGAGTCGTCTTTGTTACCCCGCGTGCAGCTGGAGCGCGACCTGCTGCCGCTGCTGGCGGGCCTCGTGCGCAGCCAGGCCTGGGCCGGCGGCACCTTCACGGCCTTCACCACCAGCATGGAGGCGCACGTGGAGCAAGGTGAGCGCGCACCTTCCTCCTCCCGGCGGCTTGTGCCCCCTCCACTCTCCCAAACAAGCTGCTGGAGCTTCTGGCGGGCCTCGCCTGTGCCAGGCGTGATGCCCCCGCTCGGAGGAGCTGGATGTCGTACTCGTACACTGAAGTGGGCGGCTCTCGAGTTTCTGGCCGGGTGCAGTCTGCACTGCGTGCTGGCCGGTGGGCGCCCTCCCGCATCAGCGAGTGCGATCCTGCGCTGACCGCCATTGCTGCGCTGACCATACCAGCCCAGTCAATGGGTGGAAGGACCGGTTGATGCCTACTGCCCCACGCGCGTCTTCTTTTGCACGCAGGCGTGGTGCAGCGGGTGTGCCCTCTGACCCCAGCGCAGGGCCCCGTCCTCCTCAGCGTGCACCCCCGGTGCCTGGTCGCAGGCCAGCCGGTCGAGATGACCGTCACGGGACGGGGCCTCCTGCATGCCAACAACCGGTGAGAGTCCCGGCCTGCAGCCCCGTCGCAGGCAGGGCGGGATGGGTCCAACATCTCGTGTGCAGTCAAGGGGAGGCCTGATGCGCTCTGCTTGTTTGTATCGACGTGCTGACCGTCTGGTTCGATTCAGACGCTCTCATACTCCTGACTTAGGAAGACCGGGTGGCTGTACGTACTCTTGATCTGTGTCCCCTGTTCTGAGGCCTGGAGCATTCTGCTGCATCCTGCCGCAATGGTATCGGCTCCCTCCTGTCGCCAGCGTCCTTAAGCTCCTCGTCTCCCCTGCCGTTCTTACAGCCTGGTGTGCCTCCACAACGGGCAGCGCTTCCTGGACAGCCGCCCCAGCGCCGCTCCCGCCCGCCCTGGCACGTCTTCTGGGCGGGGCCTCCCCGTGAGCTGGAGCCACGACGACGACGCCCCCCTCGCTCCGTCCCCTCCCCGGTGCGGGGGGCAGGAGTGGAGCCCGCGCGTGGGGGCGGGCCCAGTGGGGCCGAGCTCCTGGAGCGCGGACCCCGTGACGGGAGTGGAGACATTGGTGTGGACCATGGCCGGGCCGCCGCCGGAGGCCCGCGGGAGCATGTTTCTCGAGGTGAGGCCGCGCTGCGGCCAGGGCGGGGATGTGGCACGTCTGGGACGCTGATGCGGCAGACGGCTCGCCCATGTGCGAGTCGTCCAGTTGTAATAAGGTGTTCTACACTGGCCCGCCAAATCGCCTCTCTATCGGTCGTATGCCGGTAAACGTTTCTGGCCCTGTCGGGCTGGCCTCCCGTCCTGCTGACGCGTGCCCGCTTGCGCGCAGGTGGACCGCGGCGGCTGCCCGAGCAACATGAAGCCGCTGCTCGTGGCCGACGCCGCCTTGGCTGCGGAGCTGGCCCAGCTTGACGCGCAGCTCCATAGCAGCGGCCCGCCGGACAGTGCCGCGCGGCGCGCTGCAGAGAGCAGCGCCGACGCACTGGTGGCCGATTTGGGGTGGGCGTTGGGGGGGCAAAGAAAGGAAGGCAAGAGCGCGCGCCTCGCAGCGTGGGCAAGGGAGCGTGGATGGCGCCACACAGCGGAAAGGATCCGCGGGTCAGGGGGGCCCGCTGAGGTGCCGAGTGGTGAGAGGGCGGCCTTCTCTGGCAAGGCAGCCAGAAGGGCCGCCAGCGCAGCAATGGGAGTCCCAGGTGTGCCGGGGCAAGCGGCCCCAGACAACATGACGCTCAACGGGACACGCAAAGAGAACCTCGGTGCCCTCCATTCTTCAGTCAAGCAAGGCACGCGGGAGCAGGGTGCGGCAGGCAAGCCGTCCCCGGTCTGGCAGCAGGTCGTGAGGCAGGCCCCGGGGGGGGGGGGTCAGCTTGGCAGCAAAGGCGGCCAGCAGGTGCCCGTTGGCTTCGGGTGCACAATTGGCACGGGGCCCTGGCAAGGGGAAGCGGGAGCGGCCCGCAGACTTGTCACGGCCGTCTACTCGGCGGCTATATCGCGCACTCGTGTGTGCCTCTCGGAGAGAGAACCAGCACAGACGGTGTGCAGCTTGGTGTGGGGGCCGGTGTGCGTGTGAACAGCCTCGTCAACTCTGCCAATCCCATCGTGTCATGGGCGAAGGTCTCAGCGAGGAGAACCGGGCGTCAACCGGCAACTCCACTTCGGCTTTCCGCCCCATGAGTAAGTCAGGACAGTCATGTACGACTACGTGTGAGAGATATGATTGGTTGTGCGCAAGTTAATACTCCGAGAGATCCTAGGACTGTCGGAAAATAATCTGCGAGGTTCGTCAAACGACCGCAAATCCATGGAAAGATTTCGAGGTCCAGGTGCTAGTAAGTTCGTGACGGTACGAGGTGCTGTGCAACGGGGTGCTTTAGTACTGACTTCCAAGTAGCGATTGACTGTGTTGACTCGTTATAAGCTCTACGTACTCAAGTGCATCGTAATCGATGGTGCATTCTAAACGTCTAGCTGCTCTTGTGGCAACAGTTTGATAGTTCTTAGTCGTGGGCCGGATATACATTGATCGGATAGTTATTGTCTTCAATTCTTTATTGACTTGTTAACATAACGCGGATAGTCGAGATACTTCTTGCTGAAACTCTAAGACCAGCCTTACTCGTGACTCAGGCTTTTCAAGAATATATTAAATCAACAAGTATGGTACGTTGCGTTGTCGAGATTTTGTAGAGTTTTTGTGACTTAGAAAGTATCCCTAGTTTGAGTCAATCGTTCATATATTGACCTCATCCAATGCTAGGCGGAATAGCACCCGGCGGTAACGCACGATGCATATGTACAACTACTTCAATTAATCATGAGCAAGTTAAACGTGTATGCATTGCCATTAAGAAGTCCGATCGGGGGCCCGAGTGCAGCTCTGATCCGATGTTTGATCGATCATAATGATAGGTAAGGTACGTGTTGATTCTGAGCTTCCGACCATGATTAGTACGCGTGCGTCCGGTCAGATGCATGGTCACTGCTGTTCTAAACCCTTTGGGCCCCACGCGCTAAGCCACGGTGCGGTCAGACAACTTTGCCGCCTCGATCCGGTGAGACCGTACCGGCCCCGGTGATATGCAATTGACTCTAGGCTGCACTGCAGCTGACTCGCATGCTACGTAGCTGCAATTAATTAAATTTCGATCATGTCCATTAATGATTATATCTAAATTAAATTATCATATATCTCTCCACGGGAATCATGCAAGCATCCCTCGGAAAACCACGTCGGATGTCATGCAAATGAATGGCCGGTCAGATCAAGGCTCGATCAATTTGTCGCTTGCCATGCGAGCTGAGCCAAGAATAGAACACTATGCTAGGCTAATCACGCCCCGTGACGGGCCCGAGTAGCCTATAGCGCGGTTTCTTCTCGGGCTAGAAGCAATCCGATCGATCAGAATCATTAGCAGGGTCGCAGGGGCCCATTGCGGGTCTGGCGGCGGGCCCGATCTAGGCCCTCCATAGGCTCACCACGGTATGTCACTGACGTAAGGTCGCAAGCAAGCTGCGCCAGTACGTCGGCGTACGGTACGTCAATACGAGATTGACTCAGACGGAGTGACAGGTCGATGATATGTGGCCACCCGTGACCCGCCTAGTGATTCAAGCATACATGCAACAAAGTATATGCACATACAGCGCTGCATAACTATATTTGAAGTCCTTTAAGGCATGCCCAGGCTAGCCGCCAGCTGCGCGCGGCTTCATGCAATTCTCGAGCGTCTTGGTCGGATCACTCGGACTACGTCGATCGGACTCGATCATGTACTATCTTAAATATAGGAACGCACGTGCTGTGTGCGTGCTGCATGGCAGAGTGTTGAATTGTTGTCTTTGCCCGGGCCCCGGCCCAACGATCGCGTGATGTTTGATTTTAATTATGACTTTAGTGAGAATGCCAATTTACGATACGGTCGTTTTGCATGGTCACGGGTAATTGCTACTACAAGCAGTGGCGAGCTCGCCACACTCCGCAAGCCCGCCAAAGCAGGCTCATGCTTCCGAAGTTCGGTGCAGACAACTTAGCGAGGGTCGTAAAAACTAGCTTATACGCCTAGCTATGCAAAAACTTGAATGGACGCAAAGTTCATACATGCCCTCATCATTGTTCAACGGTTATATCATATTGGCATGCCGCGCATAAACATTGCACGCGTGACCGTGTGACTACGATCCAAATTGAACATGGCAACCTTAACTCGTACGTTGCATGAATAGAGGCCGGGAGCCGGCACGCACTAGGGCGCGGCTCAACGTTCTGACATAACATTTTAGTTTATATTATGCATGACCCTGGCCCATATGGTAGTTTGCATATGCCTGATGCATGCAGCCGCCCTAGCTAGACATGCATATTTCTACTAGCCAGTTAGCCGCGCCTCATGGAGGCTCCCGGCGCACTGTGTGGTCTGCAGCGGCAATGATTGAATGACATGTCGTTCATTCATTCATTCATTGACCAACTAGCGGGTCAACCGTCACCATGATGGTTGTCGGACGTACTTGATGGTACAATCAAGTTCTCTAGCTAAGTTCGTTTTCACCGCACCGAGTCAGATAGGATTCAACCATGAAGCTAGCACAAGCTACCAAGCCAGTGCACATAACATCGACGACGCAGTTCACTCTCAACACGCATGCAATTGAGATTCTTGCCGCAAGTAGCCGCCATAACGGGATTCTGGAATGTACGTTGTTGCCAGCAAGAGGCAGGCTAGCAATCCTGCGAGCCTCTTAACGAGACGTTCGTCAGCGATATCAAAGCGTGAACTCAGCACCTCCACGCCCCAAAGGTCTGCAAGTCCATGTTCAGTTGACGCCTCAAACGATGTAACCAGCCGAGGGAACCGCATCCGATCTGACATGTCCCAGCAGGGTACTTGATCGCGGTACTGAAGTCCTAATTTTGATCGAGATCAACTTATATTACAAGTATCGTCCCCGAACTCGCAACTGCTCGATCCACCACCTCGTTGGCTCAGAGGGGCAGGATGCTTCCTCGCAGCCTCTTTCGCCCGCTAGGCCTGACTGAGCTGCCGCTGTGCCAGTCGTGCGTACTCCCCTCCATGCGCCATCAACTCGTCGTGCGTACCAGTCTGCAACAACACGAGACTGCTTCATCAGCAAGCAGAAGCCAACAGTGGCTTGCACGCGAGCCCACAGGCTATCGGGCAGGTTGAAAAGCAACTAGGGGTACCGACGCCTTGTGTCCAAGCACTGCTACCCCTTCGCCAGCAAAACTCGCGTAAACCTCCGCAGTGTCGAGCGGGTCCTATGCAAGCGCTTGGGCTCTTTCACAACAGAGTCGTCAAGCGTTCATTGACTTCGTGCACATGGTGAAATCAGCGTACCCCTGCGCACGGGGTGAATGTACGTTTCCAGGTCAAGGCTGCGGCCAGGAATCTCACCTCGACAATCCGGCCGTGCTTCATTGCAACAATGAGATTGGCATTGCGCACAGTGGTCAACCTGCACACAACGCACTCGCACTGTGAGCTGCACCTACAATGGAACAACCAGGGAAACCAAGACAGCAAGGGCCGTCGAGCCGTCAGCATATCCAGATTGTCACCAAAGAGTACAACGGCTGAGCGTGACCGCGGCTCAGCAAAAAATGGGCGTCCGGCTCGGAAAAGTCTCACAGAAGGCCGCCCGTCCTGCCGTCCCTCGCACACATGCGGCCTCGAAAGGTGACACCGTAAAGCTGCCCGCTCGCCCCGTTCTCCCATGCCGCTTCTGCTGCCCGGGAGCTAACACGCGTGCCCCAGTGAGAGTTTCTGCGGGGCACGGGCTCACCGGTGGGCGATGACGAGCACGGTGCGCTGCTTGGCGGCGGTGCCGGGCTGCATGGCGGCGTCAAGCGCGGACTGCACCAGCCGCTCGCTGTCCACGTCCAGCGCACTCGTCGCCTCGTCTGCACCACGCACAGCCACGTCAGCGGTGGTGCCACGCAACGGCCGACGCGGGCGGAGGGCACACTCGACAGCGTCTGACGAGCAGCTCAGCAGGGATGTCGTACGACTTGAAACTCACCGTTTGCTTACGACAGCGCCGGAGGAGCACCCGAGGTGTCACTTTTGAATAAGGAACACAGTGTAGAACAAGGGATGGAGAACAAGCTCCCCGGCGCCACTGCCGGTGCCACCTCACCTAGGATGAGGATGGTGGGGTTGCGCACGAGCGCGCGCGCGATGGCCACCCGCTGGCGCTGCCCGCCGCTGAGCCGGCCGTCGCTGACCACCGTGTCGTACCCCGCCGGCATCGCAGTGATGAAGTCGTGCGCGTTGGCAGTGCGCGCCGCAGCCTCGATCTCGCTGCGGGAGACGGGGCCCGCGCCGTAGGCAATGTTCTCCGCAATGCTCGTCGAGAACAGGTGCGGGTCCTGCGCAGGGGGCGAGCGTCAGGAGGGGGCAGCGGGGGTCCTCGGCGAAGCCGTTGCGGGCGCGTCCCACCATCCGGGGATTCAGAACGACCCGGATGCTGGCTCTTCCTGCAAGCCCCCCAACCTCAAAAAGTGCTCCTATCATCTACTTTCACGACGCACACCATGGCCGACGGAAAATTCCGGAAAGTCCCGCGCTTAAAGTCGCAATATCTCGTCCCCTTAGCTTCGAGCACCAATAAGCAATCTAAGAAGCGTCACTTAGCACAGCAAGGAGAATGCGGCATACTTCGGACTACAAGTCCAAGGTCCTGAGTGCCGCCCCGTGGCCGGCTGCCGCGTGCTGGCGGCCTCACCTGGCTGACGACGCCGAGCTGCATGCGGAACCAGGCGGCGTCCAAATCGGGCAGGGGCTGCCCGTCGACGAGGACGCGGCCCTCGGAGGGGTCGTAGTGGCGCTGCAGCAGGTGGATCAGCGTGCTCTTGCCGCTGCCACTCAAGCCAACCTGGCAACACGCACAATAACAGGGGGGGCGACGCGTCAGTCGAGCGGGCTAGCACGCTTTATCGCCTCTCGCTCCGTAGCTCACAGCTTTGCACCAAATGGGTGTTGCGAACATGCACTAGAAAACCTCAGCAGCTTCGCTCCACTGCCAGGCCAACGTCTGGAAATCCAAAGGCTCTTCATATTTGCCGTTTGCCAACTGATTTCCTCTTCCAGGTAGATGTATAGGCCAATCCAACAAGTACTGAGCCGACAAAAGTAAACGGTCCCGGGAAGGTTGCAGATGTCTGATGCCTTAACGTTCAAAGGAGGCTCGCACGTCACCCCCTCAATCAACGGAATCAACTCTTGACAACAGCCTGCCTTCCGTCTGAATTCGTGTGCAGCAAAGCCTCGTTCACACGCAGGGTGCATGTCCCGCACGTTCGAGCCAGGCTTCGCGCCCCTGCCCGTAAATCTGTCGTAAAGCGTATGCCAAGAGCTCAACCTGTCTCTCATGTCGCAAATAAGGAAGATATCCAAGTAGCGAATACTGCTCAGCAACATTCAGCCAACTATTCCCCACAACAATCATAGGAGTCGAGTTTCACTAGCACCACGTGACCCTCGAAGTGAGCCTAGGAGATGATGCCCAAACGGAAGCTGCTTCCAACGTGACCCTCCTGGGGACGAGCCTTGAAAAAGCATGTAGCAAGGCGGCTCACAAATGCGACGAGCTGTCCTGGTTGAACGGTGAGGTTGATGTCCGTCAGCACGGGCGTGTGCGGCCGGGCCGGGTACCGGAAGTGCAGGCCGCGGAACTCGATGTGGCCGCGCAACGCAGGCAGCACGCGCCCTGCGGGGAAGCCCGAAACCGTCAGCCCGTTGCTCTTCCATCACAAGGAAGCATTATACACACCCGGAGATCGAGTCCCCTCCTTGTGGGTAGATGAGGCAGCGACTACTTCGACTTGCGAAGTATGGCCTGGTTGCACCGTCAAATCTCTCGAAACGTCATCCATCAGGCTTCAAGCAGGCAAGGCCTCCCAACCCCCTCGTGGCAACATTCAACCGGTTCTTCTGTACGCCACGGGACTGGACTTCGATGCATCACCAACGAATCCGAGAAGCTGTAGAACATGACCTAGGGTGCTCTCAAATTTCTGTTCCAGTATGCAGGAACAACCCAGCCGGTTTGCAACTGCCGCCAGCATCGCGGCCTGGCCGCCTTTTGGGGCGGGTCTGCTGACCTGGCGTCACGAGCTGGTTCGCGGGCGGCATGTCAATCATCTTGAAGACCTCGGCGGAGGAGCCGAGCGCCTCCATGAGCGACGCCCACTGGTCCACGACCATGTACGCGGCGCTGCCCACCATCTCCACGTATAGCACGAACGTCGTCAGGTCCTGCCCGCTGATGCCGCCCGCCATCACGTGCCCGCCGCCGAAGTACAGCGCAAACACCACCTGCGGCGCACGGAGGGGGGGGCTTGCGGCGGTGTTGGCAGGGGGGTGGGGGACAGCGTCGACGTGAAACCAGGCAAGGTCTTGGTACGGCCTTTCGACCATCGAAAAAGGACGCAAGGAGGCAGAGCACAAAAGGAAGAAGAGCAGCTCCTAGGCGGAAAGAGAAGAAGTCCCGTGAATGAAAATTGCTTCAAGCTTCGACGACATGCCGGGCTACCCGTTGGCCAGATGCAATGAGCGCCACAGTGGTGACCCCGCAACAGGAGAGCAGGCATGCGCTGCGGCGGGGCGGCTCACGAGGAAGTAGTAGAGCATGTTGGTGAGGCACGCGCTGATGCCGTACACCGCGGCCTGCCGCTTGTTCAGGTTCACGATCTCCTGCGCCTGCCGCCGATACCTGGCGCCAAACAACCACAGCCGCGGTTTTGATGCGGAGCGCCATGTCCTTGGATTTCCCTTGCCACTTCAAGGCTGCTGCGTAGTTTTAGTTCTGATCGACCTTGACGACCGACGGAAGTTTCTAGGCAAGCCTCCGGTTTTGCACACGAGGTAGTGAGACTGCCCGATCTGCTGCTGTCAGATCGTTTGCCGCAGAGATTTTTTCCCCCTGTGTTTCACACGATGCATGCTCAAGAATAAGAAGTGGACAGGAACGGCCTCATTTGCGGCCTTTGCAAGTTGCGCCAGTGTTAGTGGACCCTTCTTCCGGTGAGCAAGGAGCACGCCACTGCTTCTTACACGTCAGCACCAAGTTTGGGCAGGCACAACGGTCAGATCGCATACGGAGTGCCGTCTCACCTGGCTGCCTCCTGCATTTCGGTGCCGAAGGTGCGCACCATCTTGGCGAGCGAGAAGGACTCCTCGGCGACCTCGTTGGCCTTGGCCAGCGTGTCCTGCACCACGCGCGCCGCCACCTGCTGGTAGCGCCCCGCCACAAACATGACGCCGCCCATGGCCACGCACACCACCGCCGTCGTCACCGACAGGAAGCGCGACAGCGACACCAGGTACGCCATGCCGCCCACCACCTGCGCGCAAGGAAAAGGGGCTCAAGGTCCGCCGTTTGACCATTCAGCGAATGAAGCTGCGGGGAACGCCCCTTCGAGGTGCCCCACTCACGCCTTAAGGTATTCATTTCACTCCTGCGGTTAACGAGCGTTCCAAGCGACTCTTGCACAGAGGAGGGAAGGGAAGATTCCAATGTCGGTCAACCATCACTCCAGTTACTTGCTGCTCACATATATACTTTGTCCAGCCATTCCATCAAAGTTGAAAGGAGGCTTCAAAGGGTTAAGTATTATTGTCAAAGGAAAAGGCAGCTGCCAAGAGACCAGAAAAGGGAGAAACTTTTCCTCGTCCTCTTTCCTCATCCTTGTACGAATTGCAGCTCTGTACAGTCGAACGTGGCTCGCTCAGGAGCCTGAATCGTGGTCCAGCCTGCCCCGTACCAAGCATATGTTGAGTGTCCATGTCGCTGTCTATTTCGTTCAGTTGGGCCATATGAGACCTAACCAGGACAGAAACGTCGAGAACCGACCCCAGCGTCGGGCCTCACTTGGAGCGCGTTCCTGAGCATGACGTTGACGTTGATCCCCAGGACCTTAGCCACCGCCTGGCAGTCGTTCCCCAGCCGGCTCGTCAGGTCGCCCACCGCCGTCTGGTCGAAGTACGACACCTCCTGCGCAACGGCAGCGCACGGCACATGTCACACCGGTGTCCACTTGGGATGGTGGGATCGGATTGTGGTGTAGATGACTGCGCATTTCCAACCGTTTGATGAAAGGCCAACCCGTTCATGAAAGGGATCTAACGACACAAGAGAGAGTGCTTCTCACTGATCGCGGAGGCCGAACTGTCAACCTCAGCCACTGACCTTGGTCGACCTGTTTTTTAGGCAATTGAATGCCTATAACGTAGTAGCTCCTTTGTTCTCCAATTGAAGGAGTACTCCCGTTGGTAAAATATGGCACATGCCATGCCCATCGTTGAAAGCATACGAGCTCCTTACTTTGTGACCTCGGACCGGCTCCAGACATCTCCACTTGATGTTGCAGCTTTTATTGACTTCGGTCTTCCTCCTCGTATCAATGACTTTGGATCAAGAACCTCAAGTTGCTGTTTGTTCCGCACCTGGCGTATGATTGTTTTGTAGAGGGCGGTGCGCATGCGCAGGATGAGCTGCTGGTTGGCCACGGCAAAGCACACGCCGCGGAGGCCACTGAAGAGGCCAAAGGAGACGGCCATGACGCACAGGAAGCGTGCGTTGGCCAGGAACTGCGGCCGGTTGTTCTGGGAGGCGGCGAAGATGGTGGACGTGATGAAGTGCGGGATGGCCAGCTCCGACAGCTGCGCCACGAGAAAGGCACCAGCAGGGGGGTCAGTGCCGAGTCTGTTCCCCATAAGCCCCTGCCAATCGGGGTTGAGGTTGCTTGCTTGAGACCGGAACGCAATCCAAGGCCTGAATGCTTTCAGCTGGCTTCTCCCACAAGCTCGCTGCACCTTGGTGCGGACACTTTGCACGAACCTTTTTCCAGGGGTTGGCGTTCAGCCAAACCACAGGGCATGCGGGGTGGCATCGGCTGGGCAAGAACAGCTCAGTGAACAGCCGGCGCCATTCTGCTAGACGACATGTGGGCGCCACAAGAACGTCCAGCACAGCTGGATGCACGCTACTTTATAAAGTGCCATCCAAGGAATTGACAGCAGCTGCGGCACTAATCTTCCTATCACAGGGAACACATCAGGATCAGCGAACAAATCTGTTCCCCTCGGTTATCAAAGTAGACGCGCTCTGACAAGCAGTCAAGCGGCGGTGCGCACTGCTGGAGCTCACCGAGGCCAGCACGAGGAAGCAGAGCGCGCAGAGCGGCATGACCGGCCGCTCCGCCACGAGGCGGCACACCCTGCTGAACACCTGCCCCGACTCCTGCTTGTTCAGCGGCACCCTGCTCCCCTCGATGTTCCACCACTCCCCGCCAGGGCCAATCGTCCTCAAAAACGCGAAGAGCCGCCGCACCCTCTGCCCCAGGCTTGCATCCCCTTTCCCGCTTGACTCCGCCTCTGCCGCAGCCTCGCTGCTTCGCCCCGACGTACTGGGTTCCGCTGCCCCGGCCTCCCCGTCAGCTGGCGTGGAAAGCCTGAAAGCCTCGTCCGCCGAGGGTTCTGGAGCGGCAGGTGTGGCGTGGCGCGCACCACCATTTGAGCTGCTTGCCTCTTCCGCTTGACTGATACGTTCTTCCACTGCCTCCTCCGACGCAGGAAAGCTAACGCTGCTGTCCAGAGAGATGGTGTTGGAGTCCCAGTCTTGAGTACTGCGGGCAGCAACCTCGCGCTTCGACCAACGTCTAACAGACCTAGCAGGCCCAAAGCTCCGGAAATTGCCGCAGTCAAGCAAGGAAGCGCTGGCACCAGACTGCCTGCCACGCAGTAACGTTGCCCGTCGCCAAAAAGATTGCAGTTGCGGCGGCGACGATGTTCCCAATGGTGGATGGAAGCTCTTTCTCAAGCTCACGGCTTTGGGCCCTGACGAAGTGTTCCGCAATGGGCTTGATCCCGAGAGACCACTCTTCCATTGGTCTCTGAAGGCACCGATGGACACCTCCCTGCTCGAGATGCTCGCACAAGCGGAGCCGGACGCCAACACCATGTCGATTGGGCACCAGGAGCAACACGATGTTCAAACTTTCATTGCATACTTTTACTTGGACCAGCTTCTGCGCGCTCCTTCCCGTCTCCTTCACAAGGCAACCAAGGCAATCGGCGTTCTACGGCAGTACATGCAGCAGACCTCCAGCCCCAGCTTGCCTCCAAACTTTAGGCGCGATTCTTGATGATGATCAACACGAGCTCAGACCAAGAGAATGCGCCTCTATACGAATACTCTAGAGCTGAATTTCAATTATGAATATTCTGCTTCCTGAAAACTTTCTGGAAGCAGAGCTGCAAATTTCACTGCAAATTTCAGGACTTCTCGATCGACGTACGGTACTGCATTGGCAAGCTGATTGCGGATCGAGCCCCAGGGGAAAGGTCCGGGGCAGATGTACAATTTGTATAACGTAATTTGAGCCGCTCGATTAAAATCCCACGGCAACAGAGTGTGACACCTGGACAAGCGGTCAGGTGCTCTGGCATCAGGGGGGCTGGCAAGGGCAGCTTGAAGTTGTACGGTGTACCTACGCCGAAGGCTACGGGTGCGCAGTCTTCAGATTCAAGTGCACCACCAGTGCCCACGTCCAGGTCGTGCACATAATTTGCACACAATGTGGGCCTGGAGGGTGGACACATGAGGCACATGAGGCCTGATTCTGACCACCATTTTTGGTCCAGTTGGCTGAAGCAGTGAGGGTGGTTGCAGAGGGCCTGCAGGTGGCTGCAAGCCTGCTTGAGCGGTAACTTGTGACGATTTCCGTTCCATACTCGCCAGAGGCTCTTTGAATCTGGCAATGTCAGCCGCAAGGGCGTCTACTGCCTTGTCCCAATGCTTCAATGCAGATTTGGGGCAGAGCAGAGGCAACAAGGTGGCATGGCACCGCAGCAATGTCAGCTGTACGCAAGTGAGAATCCAGATGCGGATGCATTGGGATAGTCGGCACCATTTGTCAACCAGGGGTATGATTCAGGATGCATTTCAGCAGGCTGGAAGGCCGAAGAGCTTTATATATGCCCCATGTAGATTGCAAGCTCAAAGATCTGTGGAGGGGCTTCGTCGTGTCTCTTGGCCCGCAGTTTGTGCAGTGTATCCTTGCGGTCGACTTCTCAAAAGTTTTGCTTGTCAAGATGCAACCCCGTCAGCACGTCGGCTGCACGGTGCTCGCCCCAGCAGCCAGTTTGATTTCGCCCAGAGCATACCACCCACCAGAGAGGTGGCAGAAGGGGCATGGAAAGTCACATGTTCTCGCTCTCATAGAGGAGTCCCTGCCACTGTAGATCAAAGTAGGAGAGGAACAACTTCACCCAAAAGTCTGTGCAAAGACAATTCTGCAGATTTCGGAAGGGCGACAACATGTAGGACTCGTGTCTTTGGGCCCAAGGCAATTGGAAAAGTGGGGAGTGCCCGTTTGCTGGCTTCAAGGGATTCAGCGGGGGATGGAGGGGTGGCTGCATCAAGAGTGACAGTTGAAGAAGCTAGCATGGTAAGCCCCAGCTTGAGTTGCCACATATCACTTCTCCAATGAATGGTCTCGTCCTGAAGGTGTGCTGTTGCTTCTGAGCAGTAGGATGCACAGTCATGTGCTTTGTAGGTCTATTCAACCATACTCTGTGGTATGCCCTTCCGACAAACAAAAGATGAGGACGCCTTTTACCCTTCAATTCTCTCCATTCTGAAGCATTCCACGATTCTGATTTTGTGGTGTTTTCTTGTCCCCGTGAGTCTGGAATCCCTGCTTCTTTATCATGATACAGGAGTCGGAATGGCTCAAAGTAAAGCTGAAGCAATGGCTTGATGATGAGTACTGCCCCGAGCCAGCAAACGAGGACATCAGTGAACGTTGCAAGAGAGTCTACTACCGGTGTCTGTTAGAGGGGGTTAACGACGCTGGCGACATCCTTGTGGAATTTGTAAGTCGAACTCTCTTTAAAAAGACCACTGTATCATGTGTGGCCGAAGACACAATACAAGCAACGTGGAAAATAACGTGGCCTATTTTTAGAGATGGTGACTCTTTGCACCACTTGATTTGTTGGTCAAGTTTGTCATTCACGTCGATAAGAACTGTTGGCACTGGCACGAGCAGATGGTGTGGTCAAGCATGTAGATGTTATTGGTCTACCCAGACTGCAAGCAAAGTGATTCCTTTCTTCTGTCTTTGCAGATTCGGGACCTGGAAACCTTTAGCTTTAAAGAGAGTTTTCATGGTCCCTTTACAGCCGCTAATGCCGCCATTGCCTTAATCATGGAAAGAATTGACACTCAAGATAGTTGAGATGCCATCCGATCGCCTGCCATGCACTCTCCGTGTACAACAGGCCCAATCGAAGCAATGGCATCTCCTGTCCTCTGGAATCGTATGCATTACATGTGCTAGGAGACACCTGGCAGAATTCGATTTTGCCGACAACGTCTGGCCCAACTGATCGACCATGTCACAAGTGTAACAGGTGTAACATCTGCATTCCGGCCGCCAGAAATCACATGCACCAACTTCCAACAAAGCCGATCATGCAGCACTGTATACCTCACAAATTGTAATCTGAAGCCTTAATGCATGAAGCTTGTGGCACGGCAAAAACAATGTTTCAAGGTGACCGCCCCGGCCACATATCATGATGTGTACATGGTCAAGTCGTATGTTTCGGGCCGCGCATATATGTGGCAGGACACACACGGTATATTTGTTAATAATAATGTGCATGAGTCATGACGGTCATTGCACATGGTACACTACCAATATTCACCGCATCATTATGAATCGCGACTGCGAGCTATACTAGGGCCTGCATCTCAACTCATGCAGCAGCATGTGCATTTATGTATGGCACGTGTCACAACGTAGCGCGCGTCGCTGGCGTAGCGCGTCGCCTAACGAATCAGCATGAGACACGTGGCATAACGTGTAGTACTTAGTAAAGTAAGTAAGCTTAAGCCGACATAGTTAGCGCACCTAACCGTAACCTCGTAGACTCGACGCACATTGGCTGTGGACCAGTCACATCGTGCTGGACATCCATTGGTCCAGAATGTTATCCACAATCCAATTATTCCAACGATTGAAACCGGGTACGTTTTCGAACGTTCCCGCCGGACGTAACCCAGCTTCAAGCTGGTTGTG
>DF237929.1:8900-19941 GCA_000708835.1 Klebsormidium nitens | reverse complement strand
CCTACAACGAGTTCTCCCCTATGTTGATCTGGAACCATTTTCGTGCTACTACCAGGGCGGAAGGGTCGCAAAGATGGCTATGAAAATTGCCGGTAGAGAGTACTAGGCAAGTGGGTTGCACGATGTTGGATGTGAGAAGCTAGTAAGAATCAATGGGGTTCTAGGATCTTATAGTTCTAAGTTTGATAATAACGATAGGGGCTACAAGAAAAGGCTCTACCATTAGCAGAACTTGCTAATTATATTGATCAAGCCATACGGGCAAAGTGGATTTTGAATTTTATTAGAACAATTTTATTTCACCAGATTGAATGGAAGTTGTGTAAAAGGCCTCGTGGCCTCTGGTGCCTGCCAGCCGCTTGGTTTTGTAATGACAAGGCGTTTAGGATGTGAGGTGGCAGAGAGGACCATGAGTTTTTGCAAATTTCGTTTCAAAAATGTTCAATTTTATGTGGATGAATCTATTGATTGGCGTGGATTGTTTAACCGAAAATATATATCAGTGCTAGGTATTGTGAAGTTGCAGGGTTTTTGCGGCTATTGGTGGCGCGAAGTGGTCGGGGTAGCTAAATAGCAGGCTGAAGTGGTTGGAGAGTCGGCTGCAGCTGCCAAGGGTAGTGCAAATAAAATAAGATTTGGAGGTAGAAGGTTAGTATGGATTTAAATTCGTCCTAATACTGTTGTGATTGGCAGGGGAAAGAATTATTTGTGAAGGGCTCTACGCTGTTTTGGAATGTAAAGTTGCAGATGGAAGTGGTAGAAAGATACAGTTTCACAAACATTCTGCAGAGAAAAGTGAGTTTTGATGGGTTTTTTGCAAAAAAGGAGAATTTACTGTTTGATTGGGATACCTCGAAGGAATTAATCAAATTTGTTAGTATGGTGTTGTTCTAGGTGGTGGAGGCTGTGTGGTGGCTTCGAAATCCTAACAAGGCTCTCAGGCGTGTCACTGTTGGCGAAGCAACTGGGGGCGGTCTCAAAGTAGATCAGCAGGTCTGGCTGATTTGTAATGTGGTTGGGGACTCTCCCTAGATAGCTAGCTTAGTGTAGATTCGATTATGAAAACGAGGACAAATCAGAATAGATGCATGTATAACTCAGGTTTGCGACCTGAGAAAGGCATGCAGAATTCTTATGATGATTGTCCAAGTTGCTGAATCTGTGAATCACAGAGAGATCTCAGCTGCTGAATTGGACTTAATGTATTAAAGAGGATTAATTGTCTACAACCATAATGTAAACCACGTTTTGGCAAACCCCTGAAAAGTGTTACTGCATGGAGTAGTTGTGATCCCTGTGGAATTGATTGCAATCCGGATGTTGAAGCATGGCTCCAAACCATTCCCAAATGAAATGATCTCTATTGGATTGACTTCACAGCCTGTGTGCATGAGCAACTCCCTGTGGGTCAGCTGTGCAATCCCAAAATCATCCCAGAATGCATAATCCAGATGAGTGCGGATCGTCGATGGAATGGCTAAAAGTTGAACGCCTGGGGGGCGCCTGGGTGGCGTAAAAGACCATTTTAGGAAGTGCTGTGCGGCCTCGTCTCCCCCACAAGCTACCTAGGGTGGGTACCGGCCGAGTTGATTTTGACTCGATTCGCGACAAAAATGTGATACCGGGTATCAAATTTCGTCAGTGTAACTTGCGGTTTGCGTTACGACGACTCACATTTGTGTTACACGTACGGTACGAGTACTTAGGAATTTTCGCTCGGCCGTGAGTCGGTGTGATAAAAATGTAAGATAGTGTTATGTTTCACACTTTGAATGAAGCATAAAATAGTGCTCAAAGCTTAGGCTTATGCAGCATTTAGAAGCCTTTGACAAGCATAAAAAAATGTTGGGAGAGCGTCATTAGGAGTCCTTTGAAGCTACAAGTGCTTGTTTTGTTGAGGACAAATCTGAAGAATCTGCATACGAGGCGCAAAGTTGGACGCCATTGTTGGTTTTTGAAAAGCGCGTTCTCTTACACTTCTCTTTCGAGTTCCTGCACTCTTCTTCCAGCCTAGGTACCGCGGTACCCTTGCGTGGTTGGAGTCGGAAGTTCCGACCGAAACCATAAATTTGAAATTTCAGACTTGGGTCTGGCGCGACGGTATAGTACCGCCGAAAAGTACAGGTCTCTCCAATCATCGGCCTGTCAAATAATTCGCGATTCATGAACTCGGACCCGGTTCTCAAGTACTGCCGAGTACAATCGTCAGGTCCGCGATCGAAAATTGTCGCGACGCGTAACACCGGTGATACAAATTTGTGACCAAATCGTAATGCGATCGATACCCCCGATACCCACCCTAGGTAGCTTGTGCCTGCCGGCTGGCATCGGGAACGGTCACGTGGCCTAATCATACACATCTATCCTTGCCGGCAATGGCTATGTACGGCCGCCTACTCGACCCTTGACTCCTTGCGACATGATGAAAATGAACAAATTACCTTATTCGACCGGGCCTATCGAGTGATGGCGTGTTGAACCTTACACGGCGGCGTGGAGGCGCACAAGTGCTAGAGATCTCCTTGCACTCTCTCATGCACCATGCACATCACCGATCATGCAATGCTTATGGACATCGTGACTTCTCTCTTGTTCGTGGTTGCGGCTCCAATCATGCGCACCACATGAGCTGACAGCGCTTTTTCCCGCACTCACCTGAAAGGACGAGAACCTTCGCTACTGTTCACACTCCCGCTGTCAATAAGCTCGCTACACTACGCAATGACCACTAGCGCCCTATGCTCGCAGCGCCTAGCTATGGAGACTTGCCAAAGAGAAGTGAAGGGATCACCTCTCCTTGGCCCTATGTGTTCGGCCGGCACGAGTCTCAATCATAGGCTCTGGTCTCGTACCCTAGACTCGGCCGGTTATCTTGGCCGTCTACCACTAACCAGACACTAGTGGCCTAACCCTTGACGCTGCCCGCGACGCGCGCGCTACGCTTGCAAGCCGTTCGCGGCTCGCCCTATCGCTGTCACATGGCACTTCAGCGCCACGTGTCGCAATCCGGACACTACCCGGCACGGACAATCTTTGGCATGGCAGCTGCCGTGCGGCCTCGTCTCCTCTGCCGGCTAGCATTGGGCCTAATCACACACATCTTTCCCTGCCGGCAATGGCTATGTACGGCCAACTCGACCCTTGACTCCTCGCGACATGATGAGAATGAACAAATGACCCTGTTCGACTGGGCCTATCCAGGTTTCCCCCACTCGCCGGCTGCGGACCCTGAGGCCAAAGCGAGCCACACACGCTGCGCCTCCGCTTCTCGGCACCTCGGGCACATCCACATGCCGTCTGGGACCTTCTTCACCGCCGGCTCCAGGCAACCCATGTGGTACCCCTCCAGGCTGTAGTCGCAGAGCAGCATCATGCTGGGGTTGCCGGCGCTCTTGCAGACTTGGCACGCGTGGCTTGCCGGCACGCCCGTCAGCGTCGAGTCGACGGTGAGGTCGATGTTGGGGTTATGGGAGGAGGCGCAGTTCTCCGAGTGCTCCTTGAAGAGCGTGCCGTCAGCGCCCAGCAACACAAGTCGTCCATTCGCCCCTACCTGGTGCACCTTGTATGCGCCCCTCGTCACCAAGATCTGTATTGTCCCCTGGCTGCCGTGGCAGGAACACCACGTCTCAAACTTCCGCTCCCGCGGCCGTTATCCGCTGTTCCGCACGTGCTCATATCGTCGCCGATCCCGATGTTGCGCCGACAGCAGGTACCCCAGCGCCAAGGGCATCTCCTTGTTCAGTGCCGCCGCCCGTTGCTCACACGGCTGCATCCACACATTCGAGGAATCGAAATCGACCGTCTCACCGAGTAACTTCTGCTCCGTCGCGCATGCCAGCATGGGTTTCCGGTCAGAAAGTACGGTGAGTAGCCCGCGAGCGCCGCCTGCCGGCTCATCCGATAGCCCATCACCATCCACGGCAGCCACTCGTCCCACGTCCGCCGGCCCGCTTCCGACCCGAACTTGGTGATGCCCGCCTTGATCGTCCGCACCAGCCTCTCCGTCAGCCCGTTCGACTTGGGATGGTAGCGCGACGTCGTTGTTGACAGCAAGCGCCTTTCAAGTGCACAACTACTAGGAATGAGTGTGGTTCTTTTGCTACATGAGTCCAAGTCTTATAGCCTAGCTTAAGCCTAGCTATTACCCTAAGTGTTTCAATCGATAAATCAACGGTCCCTATTCGACGATGCCTACAAAAGAACCCATCGAACGGCTACACCGAAATACACATCACAAAAGTTGGAACCCATGAACAATGGACTCAATCCTACGGCTTACGTTTCGCACATCCTACGGTGGATATTCAATCATGCAAGCTCACAATCTTACGGCCTACCTTATGCATCAAACCTACGATTCTATGGACGATATGTTATAGGATATTAAGGCGTGCTTAAGATAGTACCGCCTAGTATCGCTAGTACCGCTAATACCGCTAGTACCGCCCAAAAAGGTGACCCCCGGAAAAGGGGGGGGGGGGGAAAGGCGCTTGCTTTCAACAGTTTTGGGCCCAAAATGCTGTGGAGTGAGAGGAGAATAGTAAGCCGTTGCTAGCAACAACAATTCTAGGTTGGTGAGAGGTATTCCAGTGGGGGCTAAAGAAGTGGAGTAGCACTCCATCTCGCGACGCCGGTGAAAATACCCACAAACCACTCTACGCACAAAGGAGTGCCCAGCCGGAGAAGCGTTGTTTTTTGCTAGCTATAACCATGGCTGAAGGGCTCAAGGTTCACAAGGTGGAAGAGCTTCTTTCCACGTTGCAAGTGTTTGACAAAGGCATGGGCTTCTTGGGGAGCTAGATAGCGGGGCCTCGGGCTCGGCGGTGGCCTACGCGGCCAAGGGTGGCAACTTTGCCGGCAAGGGCAAGGGTGGCCCAAGGAAGGCTTCCATGGCTTGCCACAAGTGTGGTAAGTTGGGGCACTTTGAGAGAGAGTGCCGGTCCGGATCTTGTGAGACAGAGAAGCCCACGTCGGGAAAGAAGTGCTACATATGCGGTAGCCCGGACCACTTCAAGAGGGGTGTCCAAAGAAGGGGAAACCGGTGGCCGGCAAGGGGTTGCCTTTGTGGCCGGGGAAGGTGCGGAGACCGGAAGGTGGATCGTTGGCTCGGGGCCTAGCCAACACATGACGGGGGTCAAGAGCTCGCTCTCAACGTTGGAGATGCTTGAGCAGGGAACTTGCGCAATCAAGTTTGGGAACAAGGGGTTCCTTGAAGTAGCCGGGGTGGGCACGGTAGAGTTGCAATGCGAGACGCCGGAAGGTGAGCAAGTCAACCTTCTCCGTGAGGTTGCCTATGTTCCCGGTGTGGCGGAGAACCTCTTTTCAGTCAAGAAAGCCACCGCGGTAGGAGCCGAGGTTGTGTTCCGTGGGAAAGTGTGCGAGGTTTCCATGGATGGACAGGTTGTGCTTCGGGCGAAGAGAATGCGGACGGCATGCCCGTTGTTTGTCAACCGAAGACAACGTGGGGAGATACTTGCTTGCTCGTGAAAGACGCCGAGAGCCCGGTGTTGTGGCACCGGAGGTTGGTGCACGCCGGGTACGAAAGCCTAATCAAAATGGTTGAGGGGGACGCGGTCCGGGGTGTGGGAGTCAAAGCGGAGGCATTCCGGAGCAAAAGAACCTCGGTGTGTGAGCCTTGCATCATCGGAAAGCAAACCCGTGAGCCCTTCCCCAGGAAGTTAGACTCCAAGCTATCGCAAAGAACCCCTCGAGGTCATGCACATGGACGTGTCCGAGCCCATGCGGGTGACGTCAAAGGGGGGGAGTAGGTACTTAGCCACTTTCCTAGACGACTATTGCAAGCTTTTGGTGGTGCAACCGATGAAGCGGAAGAGTGACGCCACGGCGGTCACGGAGAGCGCGTTTGCCCGCTTGGAGTTGCAATCCGGAATGAAGGTTAAGGGGATGCAAACGGACCGGGGCGGGGAGTACGTCAACGGGGGAATGACGGCCCTTCTCGGGAAGAGAGGGACGGTGCACCGCAACACGGCGGGGCACTCTCCCGAACAAAACGGTTCGGCGGAGCGATTGAACCGGACGCTCGAGGAAAGAGCGCGGGCTTTCTTAGAGGACGCCCGGTTGGAGCCGGAGTTGTGGGCGGAAGCGATGGTCACGGCCAACTACACCTGGAGCCGGGTTCCTTCGAGCGTGCACGACAAGACGCCGTGGGAGAAGAGTTCTACGGGAAGAAGCCAAATTTTGGCCATTTGCGGGTGTTTGGGGGGGGTGCCTACATCCACGTGCCCAAGGGCAACCGGAAAAAGATGGGGCCGGTGAGCGAGCGAGGGGTGTTGTTGGGGTACGAGCCCAGCTTCAAGTCCTACCGGGTTCTCCGAGAGCGGGCCGGTAGGATTTTGACTTCCCGCGATGTCATCGTGGATGAGCGCGGGCCCTCCGTGATCGTTGAGCTTGATCCGGGGAAGGAGAAGGGAGATGCTCGCGGTCCTAGTCGTGTGAATCCCCGACTCGGATGGGTGTAGGGGCTACCCCTTCGGGGGAGGCCGACACTTAGCCCGGTGTAGGGGCTACTCCTACGGGGAAGGCCGACACCGAGAGCGAGGATTCCGTTGAGGAAGACGGCCTTCAAGAGGAGACGGCGAGAAGATACCCCGCACGCGAAAGGCAGGCGCTCGGGGAGTGGTACCGAGCGAATCTAGCGGAAACGGGGAAGCATCCCAAGAGGTCGGGGGAGCATCCAGAGCCGCAAACGTATCAAGAAGCCGTAGGGGGAGAAGAGCGAGCTTTGGGGGAAGTCCATGGACGAGGAGATGCAGTCCTTGTTGGAGAACGGGACGTGGGAGCTTGTCGAAAAAACGGAGGGGGTGAAGCCGGTTCCCACCTTTACAAGATTAAGCGGGATGCGCTTGGGAACGTGAGCGGTACAAGTCGCGACTCGTGGCGAAGGGGTACTTGCAAAAGCAAGGGATAGACTTCGAGGAGGTCTATTCCCCCGTGAGCAAGCACACCACGTTGCGGGCGCTCCTAGCGGTAGTCGCGGAGCGCTACTTGGAGCTTCATGAATTGGACGTCAAGACGGCGATTCTCAACGGGGAGCTCGAGG
The DNA here is from genome assembly GCA_000708835.1 of Klebsormidium nitens. NCBI lineage: Eukaryota > Viridiplantae > Streptophyta > Klebsormidiophyceae > Klebsormidiales > Klebsormidiaceae > Klebsormidium > Klebsormidium nitens. Next base: position 12,881 of record DF237929.1, on the reverse strand, counting down.
AGAAGATCTACATGCAACAACCGCAAGGGTACGAGCAAGGCGGGCCCAACGTGATTTGCCACCTCAAGCGCACCTTGTACGGGTTGCGCCAAGCGCTGCGTGCGTGGCACACGCGCTTGAAGGAGGAGCTCGGGAACTTTGAGTTCGTGGCGTTTTGGGCGGACGCGGCGCTCTTTTCGGGAGTGGTGGACGGGGAGCGGGTTTACCTCATTGTGTGGGTGGACGACATTCTCGTCGCGGCCCGGGGGGCGGAGCGGATTTTAAAGGTAAAGGTGCACTTGACGGAGAAGTTCGACGTGCACGACTTGGGGGAGGCGATCTACTTCCTTGGGATGGAGTTGGCGCGCGACCGGAAGGCGCGCACTTTGAAGCTCACGCAAAAGAAGCTTACGGGGAAGCTTCTTGGGCGGCACGGATTGGTGGGCGCACGGGCGCGGTCGGTCCCCCTTGGTGCAGGGGAGAAGTTGACGAGAGAGGGTGAGCCGCTCGACACAGCGAGATTCCCCTATAGCGAGCTCATTGGAAGCTTGTTGTACTTGAGCGTGTGCACGCGGCCCGACATCGCTCAAGCAGTGGGTGCTTTGGCGCGCTGCACGAGCGCGCCAACGGAGGCGCATTGGGCGGCGGCGCTTAGGGTGGTGCGCTACTTGGCGGGAACGGCGGAAGCCGAATAACCTTTGGGGGGAGCGGCGAGGTCCTTGAGGCGTTTTGCGACGCCGATCATGCGGGGAACGTCGACACAAAGCGCTCAACGGGGTACGTCTTCTTGATGTACGGGGGAGCGGTGGGTTGGTCGAGCCGTATTCAACCGACGGTGGCGGCCTCGATGGTAGAGGCAGAGTATATGAGCGCAGGGAACGCCGTGAAGGAGGCGTTGTGGTTCGGAAACTCGGGGGAGGCTTGGGGTTGGATCTCAGAACGGTCTTGACTCATTGCAACAACCAAGGAGCAATACGGCTCCTCAAGCATCCGATCGCTTCGCAGCAATCGAAGCACATGGACGTGATTCATCACTTTGCGCGGGAGCGGGTGGCGCGGAAGGAAGTCGAGTTCGCGTATTGCAAAACGGAGGACATGAAGGCGGACATCTTGACTAAGGCGTTGGCACCCGGAAAGTTTCTGAACTGCAAGAAGGAGATAGGAGTTGCATAGGATACTTTGTGCGTGGGAAGAGTTAGATTTGGGCGGTACTAGCCTTAAGTACGCCCTAATATCCTATGATATATCGTCCATAGAATCGTAGGTTGGATGCATAAGGTCGGCAGTACGATTGTGAGCTCGCATGATTGAATATCCACCGTAGGGTGTGCGAAACGTAAGCCGTAGGATTGAGTCCATTGTTCATGGGTTCTTATGTGGCATGTATTTCGGTGTAGCCGTTCGATGGGTTCTTTTGTAGCACGGGCCGGGCAATTACGGTGCTCTCCTGCCCAATGGAAAGTTGCGGCAGGTTTCGCGCGTTAAGCGTGGAAATCTCGCACGAATAATTACTTGTCCGTGCGCCGTGCTCTCGCCGGAACTGCGCCCGAACATTTCATGCGGCACGCAGAACCGCCGGAAAATTGGGGCAATATTCGGCTGGTGACGTTCCGGTTCCTGCGATTGCAATTTCCCCGGAAACTAGTTCGTATCGAAAATCACCCGCTTTTAGCTTTGTAGCATGCAGGCAAAAGTACCCGTAGTGTTACTTAGGAGCGACAAACACTGCAAGTCTCGACACATGTTCGGGCCAAATTAGCAAGATTACACTGCTCAGTAGGCAACGAACCTAAGGCTACAAGGTAGGTACCGAGGCTAGTATGGTAGCTAGGTACACTAGTACCTAGCTAGCTAGATACTAGCTAAGGTAGGTACCGTATTTAGTAGCTGCTAGGTACTGTAGCCAGATTTATGACTGCGGTAGGTTGTACGGTACCTTCAGATATACATTGTTGCCTTGCCTCAAGCTACCAAGGTGGTAGGTACGAACCGTACGGTACCTAGATACGGGTGTACTAATGTACCTAGGCAGTGTCTAGCGTGTCTAGGTACTACGGTCAATACGGTACTACCTAAATTGAGTTTGAAATTTGGCGTGACCGTTGTGAATCACCGGGCAGCCCGGCAGTATAGGTAAGTAATGTATGCAAGGCCCCGGGACAGGTTCCACCTACCGGTAGGGACCAGGGTACGTACCTACAAGCTCTGTTCTCAAGTACCTACCTCACTTCCTGGGACCCCGATCCCGGCCTACTGGAAAGTGCCCCCACCTACGAGCGTTTTTGACCGGACGGAACCAAAGTGTCAAATGACCATCTTCCTACGAAATTCAAGAAGAATGGTGGTTCACCACCAAAGCTATTATGAAGAAGAATGGCTCTAGTTTTGTGACAAAAGCTTAGGAGAATGCTATTCAACTTTCAGCATGTCTTGTCAACATCAACATGGACGTACTGTAGAAGTTTCCCACAGACATGTCTCTAAAACATGCACTTTTTGTAGCTATCTTTCAAGGCCATTTTCAGTGCTAAAATGCAATAGAAGAGCAATATTTGGGGGCAAATGACCTTTTCACGGGGGCTATATCGCACGAAGTACCCACAGAGATCCTACATCTCACCGGAGTTCCGCCGGCCGAATTTTGCGATACTGTGGGAATATGCTACGGCGCGCGCCCGACTTAAATTGGTCTCTGGCAATTTTCCCCCGGGCTAAAAAGCACCATAACTATCCCGTGAGATAACATCGAATAGGGACCGTCGATTTATCGATTGAAACACCTGGGGTAATTGCTAGACTTGAGCTAGGCAATATCACTTGGACTCATGCAGCAAAAGAACCACACTCATTCCTAGTAGTTGTGCACTTGAAAGGCGCTTGCTTTCAACAGTCGTTTGGTGGTCGAGCAACACTTGTTGGCACAACAAGTCAAACTCCCAATAATAGCTGGAGCAGCTCTAAAACCATAGGATTGACCACCAGTTGGCAGTTGGTGTACCAAGAGACGCCGCAAGCACCGTGTTTTAGAGACCCTCCCCTTGCAAACCATGCCCATGACGCTCATGAAGTCATTAAAATTAGCTTAACCTTTACAGCCCATATACCAGAAACTGCTTCTGCCCCCTGTTTTTTTGCACTAGCTTGTTTAGAATGCTCAAACCAAGTGCACTGAGCTGACAAAAAGAGCCTCACGATCTTGCAGTTCAGCAAGCATGCACCTGCTTTTGAACAAACTCTTCATAGAACAAACAAGGAGGTGCTCGTATTTTGCAATAAACCATTTGCATTACGATCAACATGAGCGCCCACCACTCTAAAACGAGAGCAATTATCTAGTGGTGAACAAACTCCTAGCTGAAATTGCGAATGTATCAAAGCATTGATCACAACTTGGCAGTTGATGTACTAGGGAGGCGCCCAAGCATCATGTTCAGGGACAACTCGCTCGCACCTATGCCTAGATTGCTCATGGAACGCTCACATTTGAGCTCAACTTCTACAGCCCATTTACCATAAACCACTCATGCAACTTGTTTGGGATACAACCCGCTCGCTAGAATACTGTAATTAAAGGCATTGAGCTGAAAAAGGCAGACCTGGCAATTTGCAAGGCGTTCAAGATTTCAAACCTGCTGGAGTCTTCTTGGTGGGTGTCTCCCGTGCTGGTGCCTTCTTGGTGCCACCTTGCTCTTTCCCCTTCTCCTTGCTGCTTCCCCCTGATGCCACTGCCAAGAACCCTTGAAGCACCGCGACACCAGGCCTCGGCCTTCCTATTGGCCCGAGCTTGGCAAAGGACTTCCTGTTATCTAGCCCTCTCTCATTTGAGGGGGAGGAGCTCTGCTCGCGGCCTGGAATGCCGCTAGTGCGGCCGCCTGCCCCCTGGCGTGCTTCTTTGGTGACCCTTTCTAGCCTGCGCTGAAGCGGCGCTGAACAGAATCGACTCGGGGTGAGAGATATACGGGCTGGAGAGACGATATACGAGGAGTTGAATACAAGGTGAAG
>DF237930.1:0-19536 GCA_000708835.1 Klebsormidium nitens | reverse complement strand
AATCATAACAGATTAGCAGTACAGAGTTTTCCCTTTGGTGCCCATTTGGCGATATGTATGTATGTAAGGCCATACCTGAAAAAGATGCAATATTGTAATTGACTTTCTGGAGAAGAGAATATAACAGATTAGTAGTACAGAGTTTCGCTCATCCGACCCAATTGCCATTATGTATGTATATAGCCCCTGAGGCCCCTAAGCCCGTAAGGCCATACCTGAAAAAGATGCAATTTTGCATTTGAGAAGTAAACCTACTCAGGGTGCCCGAGTGCCCGGTGATCGGGTTGGGACCACTTGGGTCCGTTCCCGGCCCCCACCTCAGGTTTTCGACCCATGGTACGACCCTCCCGACATTATCACACCTTTAGGCTCTGGGGGGTATGACGTGGCGCGCTGTGATTCGCCCAAATTTAACACCGAACTTCATTTGGCTTGCTGGCGAACTTCCGTGCAAGTTGGGTGCCCCGTTCATAGGGATGTCCTGACTGATGTCATACTTGACCTAAAGGCTTTAAAACGCAGAACACCTTGGTTCTTGCTAGATAGGATCTTGCGGTCAGATAGGCTCGGGGGGGGCGCACAGAAGTGCCCATCGTTGCGGCTTGCGGAATCAGCGACGCCTGGGCGGAGGAAGGATTTTGCTGCCAGGGGTTCCTGCAGAAGTTTGCTGAACCTGCACAAATTGGGGTCTGACGAAAATAATAAGCAGCCAACCATGGCCTCTCGTTTCTGGACGAACGCGGTGAGTTTTCCAGCTTGCATCTGGGGCTTGCATCTGTCAAGCACGGGCGTGAAAAGAGTGGCCGAATTGTTGAGATGCAACGAACACGAAAGTGCTAGAAGCTGTGGCAAAGATGCGGACATTCACATTGAACGAATTGAGGTCAACCGCATTGCTGAAAGTGTTAACTTTCCACTATAGTCACCTCGTGAAGTGCAAATGCCAATTGGTCTGCCATTGTTGATGGGGATGGGCTGATTGCTTGGACGGGTGTTCTTGTAACACGGTCATGCCCTCTTCCAAGCACCACCAGTGACCGTTGCATCGCGGTTGCAGCAAGCCAGATGTGAAAATTTGAAAGTCCTGACTGCATTTTGTTTGCTTACGCCGGTTGTATTGAGGTTCTTTGCCTACTGTGGCGCATTGTAAATGATGGGATCCTAGCTGGCTTCTAGATTGCCCTCCTCCCCTTGTTTAGGCGCCTTTGATTGGTCTATGAATTGCCGGCAGAACACTGCACTGCCTATGATTCTGACATGATAAGGGTTGGGTCATGGAAACAACAGGAGGTCGCGCAGAAGAGTGTTGGTTTGTTTGCGAGAGCACTTTTGATCTTCTCTGGTAATGGTCTAGGCAGCATTTGTGGTGATTTGCTGTGGCTAACTCTGGCCAATCCCATTTGCTCGTGCAGAGCGACACGGAGTCAGAGGAGGAGGAGTCTGATGTGGAGTCAGAGTCTGAGGAGGAGGAGCAGGCCCCCGCTCCAGCTGGGCCTGCCTCCAAATACATGCGCGGAGGGGACAGTGACTCTGATTCCGATGACGATGGCAAGCGTGTGGTGCGTAGCGCCCGGGACAAGAGATTTGACGAGCTGCAGCAGACGTACGACCAGATGAAGAACCAGATGAAGATCAATGACTGGGTGTCGTTACAGAGCAGCTTTGAGAAGCTGAATAAGCAGCTGGAGAAGGTGGCCCGCCTCACAGAAGGGGAGCCAACGCCCCGGCTTTACATCAAGGCAGTGTCAGAGCTTGAGGACTTCTTGGTAAGAGAGGGCCCAACCTGCAATACAGCGCTCTAATGTGACCTCTGCAGTGCGTGCTTTTTCAAGTGGTGTTTAAAGAAAGGTTGGGGTTGAGCCTGGGTAATCGAATTGATTGCCTCCTCCAGATCGTGCAAAATGATCCTTTGCAACAGCTTTCGGTTGTGAGGGGCACGTTGTTAAGAGTGTGCGAAGGTGTGCAGATTATGTCAAGGACTTGTTGCCACTGTGAAGCTTAGCCAGGGGTTTCCGCTGGCTTTTTCTAGTGTCGCTCGTAGTCGTGTGTGTTTTGAGCAGCTCTCCTATTTCGTCATGCTACGACGCATGCTTGCTTGCTGGTTGACCGGGTCCTCCCTGGCTGATGCAGAACTCGACGTTGGCCAACAAGGACGCCCGCCAGAAGATGAGCCCCAGCAATGCGCGCTCACTGAACTACATGAAGCAAAAGTTGAAGAAGAACAACAAGCTGTACGAGGAGGAGATTGCAAAGTTCAAGGAAAACCCAGAGTCGGAGGAAGAGAAGGAGGAGGTGCGTGCCAGATCCCACAACGGTCTGGGTTCTTTGCACCACCGGAGTCTCTGGTACCAGCCCTTCATGTTCCAAATTTTTGGAACATGTGTGGAACAGTGGTGCATGTGCTTGCGTGTAGGTGCTGTGGAAGTTTGCAATGTCCCAAGAGTTTATGCTTCGGGCCTCTGCCTTCCAAGAATTTTCTGGAAAGCATGGCTTGAATCTGATCCGCTGCTTGTTGCATTTGCTTCAGGAGAGTGAGGAGGAGAGCGATGAGGAGGAGGGCAGTGAGGAGGAGCCAGACAAGGCCGCCCCAGAGTCTGAGGAGGAGAGTGGAGGTGGGTGCCATTTCAAGCAGGTGCTATCAGCATGTGATGTCTGTTGGAAGTCTGCGTTGCCATGACGAGTTCCTTGCAACATAAGCTGACCACATCATATTGAACGAACTTCGCAGGTTGCTGGGTACCTCAGCTGTATGGATTGATCTGAATGTGACGCTTCTGTGCAGGTGACGGTGATGAGGGGGGCTGGGAGAAGACGCGGAGCAAGGCGGAGAAGCGGAGGGACCGCGAGTTCAACAAGGACCCCAGCGAGATCACAGAGGAGATGGTGGAGAGGAAGCTCAAGGAGATTATTGCAGCCAGGGGCCGCAAGGGCACCGACAGGGCAGAGCAGGTAAGAGGGCCGCATCTTGCGAGAGTAGGTTGTAGAGAGTAGATTGTAGATTGTAGAGAGTAGACTGTAGTCCTGCTGATGGACCAAGGCTCAGGTTTTTATCTGGCACTGAGACTAGGAGGGAGCATAGGGAGAAGCTTAAAATCTTATTGAGGAACATACATGCAGTTTTTGGCTTGAACAGTTCTTGGATCTACCGCTTGTTTCAAAGCGACCACTGGGTCGGGCTGACCTTCACGGCCTCATTTGCAGAGTTGATCTAAGATGTATGTGTCAGTGTAAGATGTGCCACTGAAAAGACCTGTTTGAATGTGCACTTGCCTCTTCAGGGGAAGCTCGGTCAACCATATCTTCAAAGGCAGAGACAGCGAAGCGCCAATTCTTTTGAGGACCGCTTGTGGGTGTGACACACTCCCTGCTGCTGACGGCGCGGTGACGCTGCCTTTGCAGGTGGAGCAGCTGGCGTACCTGGCGCGCGTGGCCAAGACGCCCGCACAGAAGCTGGAGGTGATGGTGCACGTCGTGTCGGCGCAGTTTGATGTGACGCCCAGCCTGAGCAGCCACATGGCCATCCCCATCTGGAAGCGGTGCGTGAGCAACGTGCTGGCCATCCTGGATATTTTGGAGCACCACCCCAACATCATCATGGACGAGAGCGCGGAGCCCAACCTGGACGCCACCGCGGGGCCCGCGGAGAACGAGGCCGGGGAGATCAAGGTGTGGGGCAACATCGTGGCGTTCCTGGAGAGGATCGACGACGAGCTGTTCAAGAGCCTGCAGGGGATCGACCCGCATACCAAGGAGTACGTTGAGCGGCTGCGCGATGAGCCGGCCTTCTTGGCGTTGGCGGAGAGCGTCGAGAAGTACGTCGAGCGGATTGGGGACTCGCGTGCGGGGGCGCGCATTGCACTGCGCCGTGTAGAGCACGTATACTACAAGCACACGGACGTTTACGCAGCCATGCGCAAGCTCGCAGAGGCGCAGTCGGACGACATTGAGGGCGCGGAGGACAAGGACGACGCGGACGAGGCTGCTGAGGTCAGCGGGGAGGGAGCGGAGGACGGCGCAGAGAAGGAGAAGAAAGCGAAGGCGCAGAAGCCGCAGGAGGACTTTGTGAAGACGCCCCCGATTGTGCCGCGCAAGGCGAGCTTCCCGGACACGGTGCGCGAGCTGCTGGACGAGCTTGTGGGCAAGATCTACCGGTATGGTGACGAACGGACCAAGGCGCGTGCCATGCTGTGCGACATCTACAACCACGCCATCGTGGACGAGTACTACGTCGCCAGGGACCTCCTGCTCATGAGCCACCTCCAGGTAACGAGCCGCAAGCACGGCTCAGCATGCGATCAAATCACTCTTTGTCCTGTAGAACTTGGTGTGAGACCTTGTATCTCGGTTTCTGGAGGCTCCGAACTAAGTGTGTCAACAAACTCAAGCTTCGAAGTCGGGTCAGAGAGTCTTCGCCTTCGTACATTGATCGCATGGGCAGTATGAGTGACTTTCTGCAGCTGGATACAACAACGTTCTGCGCTTTGAATGTCGCTGAGTCTTTGGACAGTCCTTGTGCATGGATTGTCAATGCTTGATTACAGTGCTTGGAGCGAGGATTGCTCATTTTTCGCCACTGACCCGTCGATTGGTGCGTGCGGTGCAGGACAACGTGAACAACATGGACATAAGCACCCAGATCCTGTTCAACCGCACCATCGCCCAGCTGGGGCTCACTGCGTTCCGCAAGGGCCTCATCAGCGATGCCCACAGCTGCCTGGCGGACCTCTATGCCGGGGGCCGCGTCAAGGAGCTGCTGGCGCAGGGCGTCGCGCAGAGCCGCTGGCACGAGAAGAACCCGGAGCAGGTGAGCAACAGGCCAGCCGGCTGAGCTGACTTCGTGTTGAATTGCAGCAACGCCCGCAGCTGGAGGAGGTGGTGAATCAAAGTGATTGTTTCTGCCAATGCTTGCCCAACGAAAACGCTCGTTGTCGTTGGAGTCGACGTACTTCGAAGTCCCACCATAATTGACAGGTTGCAGGGATTGTGCCTAGTTTCAGAGTCTGTTGCTGGTCGTTGCGCTGTCCCTGTCAATTCAACGGTTGCACGCTTTGCTGGGCCGGCACTGCGATCCTCGTTCTGTGTTCTGACCGCGCGCGCGTGGCGGGTGGTGCAGGAGAAGCTGGAGCGGCGGCGGCAGATGCCGTTCCACATGCACATCAACCTGGAGCTGCTGGAGGCGGTGCACCTGCTGTCCGCCATGCTGCTGGAGGTGCCGTCGATGGCCGCCAACGCGAGCAACCCCAAGAAGAAGCTCATCAGCAAGCCCTTCCAGCGCCTCCTCGACAACTACGAGCGCCAGACCTTCACCGGGCCGCCCGAGAACGTGCGCGACCACGTCATGGCCGCCACGCGCGCACTACGCGCCGGCAACTGGCAGAAGGCCGTTGAGGTCGTCAACGCACTGGAGGTGAGCGCCAACGCCAGTCGCCGCAGAGGGCCTTGCTCAAGATGAAGGACGAAGCCCGCTCGAGTCGTTCTTTCCATATGCTGAAGAAGCTAGGACCTTAAAAAGGGTATGCCTCGGGCTGGCAAATCTTCCGGTTCTTCCATTGTCAGGCATTGAGGAAACTGGACTTGGGCCCTCTGACCGTGTCAGCTGAAGGTTGCTGTGCCGCGCCTGTGTTGCAGGTGTGGAAGATTGTCCCTCAGCGCGAGGCGGTGCTGGCCATGCTGGGCAGCAAGATCCAGGAGGAGGGCCTGCGCACCTTCCTCTTCTCCTTCGCGTCCCACTACGAGAGCATCAGCATCGACCAGCTCGTCAAGGTGCGCCGCAGCCCACCCTGGCGGAAGCCCTCCCCTGCCAGCCTGCCTGGATTTCATTGTCTACCTGCGATCTGGTCTTAAAACAGGTCGCTTGGGTGTCCGTACTGCATGGACCTCCCTTTGCCTGCACTGCTCGTTCAGATAGTGTTGCGGGTTACTTCAAGTTCAGATAGTATTGCGGGTTACTTCAAAAGGTCTCCTTGCAATCTGTTTGACCGTTGCTCGTGCGGTATGGTGCTGTGCAGCTGTTCGAGCTGCCCGAGAAGTCGGTGCACAGCGCCGTGAGCCGCATGATCGTGACTGACGAGTTCCCCGCGAGCTGGGACCAGCCCACGCGCTGCCTGCTGCTGCACAACGTCCAGCCCACCCGGCTGCAGGCGCTCGCCACGCAATACGCAGAGAAGCTCCAGGTGCGCGTCACAGCCTCGCCGCCCGTCCATGCAATTGCCTCCTTGATGCTGGTGGACTCCGCACATGAGGGGCACGATGGCACGCCCTCTCATGCTGGAAAGTTCTGCGGAAAGGGTGCTTGAGGATGGCGGACTGGGATGATGTCTGCCCCCTAGAGTGCATACCTTCTTCTTTTCATGCTGGTACGTTTGGTGCTTCTGGAGGATGTGTGCCCGACGTCTGCTCTCCAAGGACCCTTTCCTGACCTTCTTCCGCGGACTCTGCGGCAGGTGTTTGTGGACAGCAACGAGCGCGCGTTGGACCAGCGCACGGGCGGCGCGCTCACGGAAGGCGGGATCATGCCCGAGCGTGAGAGGCGGCAGCGGACGGATTTCGGAGGCATTGGCGGAGGCTTCGGGCGGGGCGGCTTCGGCGGGGGCGGCTTCGGCGGTGGAGGGGGAGGGCGCGGGTATGGCGGGCAAGGTGGCTACGGGGGACGAGGGGGGTCAGGCGGACGGTCGGGAGGGCGGTCAGGCGGGGGGTCCTCGAACTATGGCGGGGGCTCCTCGAACTATGGCGGGGGCTACGGCAACCAGAATAGGAGGCAGAGCCAGTCGTACGGATCTGGAGGGGGCAGCAGTGGCCGATTCCAAGAAGGGGGCTTCCACAAGTCGCCGTTTGCCAAGGCCCCTACATCAAATGAACCTGAGAGCCGCATGGTGACGTTTAGAAAAGGCTAGTCAGTAGCTCTTGTTGCACCTGTTCGGGATGTCCGCGTAATTCAGTGCCTTTGCTGTTGTAGTCCGCTGTTGGATCAGAAGGACAAGAGTCGCAAGAACAGGAACTTGCCAGTGGTTGCCTTCGAAGCCGCATGTTTTCAGTGCATACTTTAGGCCTGTGCCATTGAGGCGGCTATAGCCTTCCATGTTGTACTGTGTTCAACGTTTCCCATGCCTTCACAAAGTCTGCAAAGGATGACATTTGATCTGTCTATGGCAACCGTACTTGTAATTGAGTTGTGCACTGTCAAGCTGCGAGTTATTGAATTAACATGCGGCTATTCGAACCTTCATGAGCCAGCCCGTTATACAGCGTCCGATGTCAGTTTTGGCCCAGTGTAAGTAGACGGAACACTCTAAGGTTGAGAGCTGCATGAATGCCTTCTATAATTCGAATCGAGTTCGGGGACCATGCTCCGTGGCCGGATATGCAGCATGACAATTAAACATGGCACACCCAACCTAAAAAACCGGGCAATTTCGATGCTGACGTGGCATAACTTGCCGACGGTCGTCGAGATCGGGCAATTCAAACTGAGACTCGAATGGGGCGCACATTTTTGAACACTGGAAAGGGTAGCTACCTTACCCAAAAGGTGCACCAAACCTTCACCAAATCAAGCGGTGTCAAGCCTGTTCGGCCAGGAACAGGCCCCGCTGGGACGCGCTCCCTTTCTCAGCTGTTGAAACCGTCAAAAACAAGGCCTGGAGGCCCCAAAGCTCCCCTTGGCTTTTAGGAGCTATTCTTGGTGGTTTTGAGGGCTGATCGAATTGAAAGCCTGGCGCCTTTCTGCAAGGCCTCTATGTAGCGACTAAGCTCTTGACACCGCCACCGGAAAGCATGCTATGGGCATGCTCAGAGCTGAACAAGAGCCACATTTTAGGGCCGAATGTGTGCGCCCCATGACCGCAACTTGAATTTCACAAGTGACTAGTTCAAGTTATGGAATTAGCCTGCACTGCCGGCCCATATATGTACCGGTCGGGTGGTGGTTTAAAGCGCGCATACTGCCTGCACATCAACTCGTCGAAAGCATGGTGCACGAGCATGGTCATACAATGACATGGTTGTGAGTGTCTGGCAGCATATGGAAAAAGTGCAACAATCTGCACATTACTATTAGGTGCCAGACCGTCAACCATGCGTATGCGGGCATCGAGCAAAGCCAGCGCGACGTTCTAAACAGCCTACTATCAGCTATAGATCTTCGCATACCTTCTGAATGTTTCGTGCCCTGCAGCATCAGTTGACTCCAACACAAGCGTTGCGTTTATCTGCTGGTGTACTCAATCAATGCGTGCTGCAACATGTAACACCATGCCAATCAAAACCGATGACCAACGCTGTCAAGATGCGCTGGCATGCTCACATGCACGATGGGCCCGAGTACTGGTGCAAGGGGCCCACCATATCTTTCATTAGAATATTTCAAATAGTGGCACTAACCCAGCAGACTGAGTAAGAGCAAGGAGCCATGACGAAGAGCGCCATTTGGGCTTACGTCCAACGTGCTCAAATCCACAGCCTTTGACAAGGCACCACACATTGTCTTGCGTTAAGTCAGTATCGGCCTCTGCCCCCCCTCCCTCGCCCTCTGTTGCCCCGTCCTCCTCTCCCTCCCCGGGTCTCTCCCGCTGCATATGTTTGACCGCCTCTGCCTCCGCCTCCGGTTCCTGCTCCACCCCGGCCACGGCCCCTTTGCGCGCCGTTTTGGGCTCCCCTTCCGGCTGTGTTTGATTCGGTCGCCGGCCGCTTTCCTGGCGCCCCGGAAACAGCTTCGCCGGCTCGCTTTGCACCACTGTAAGAGATGGAAGTTATTGTTGGCCTGTTGGGCTACCATGCCGCAATAAGCTCGAAGCTCAACAACGGCGTTGATGGCTATTGTCCTGTGCAGCGTGTCTTCTGACAAAGAACGGACCCAAGCTCACCTGGCGGGGGCAGGCGCTTCGTGCCATGAGAGCACCCACGGTTGGGAGATGAACTTGGGGGTACGCGCGTGAAGGGGCTTGGTGAGGGCGATGACGGTCTTGAGGCTCCGCAAGCTGGCCTCCTGCTCCTTGCTCTGGGCGTCCTGTTGGAGTAGAGGGCCGGGTTAAAGCCGCATACGGGCCCAAATCATGCGGGCTGCGTCGAAAAACTGCTCAGAAAACACTTGCGCCCCATGATATGTGGCTTAATGTTGCGATGATGCACTCCCTGGCTTTCCAGGCACCAGGTTTGGACGCCCAATGCAGTACACTCTCCACGGCGTTATTCGTACTGCAACTTCGAGGGTCGCGCCGGGCGTGGCCTTACGAGGTCCTTTTTGGCGGCCGCGTCCTTGGCTTCCTTGGCCTCCTTGCTCGTCTTCTGCGCCGCATCCGTCTGCGCCTTCTGCTGCTTCTTGGTGCGCTCCTCCAGCACGGCCAGCCGCTCCGTGAACTCGGTGTACTGCGGCGTGAAGTCCTCGTTCAGCCGGTCCGACGGCTGGCCCGTCACCATCTTGTACCCGCACAGCGGGTTGGTCGCGTTCGGCACCTGCCAACGCCCAAACCGCACCGCTCAGCTCAGTCCCGTGCAGAGACGAAGAGACGATCGCCTACACCATTGAAGCAGCACGTTGAGAGATTGGACGTACGACAAGGGCTCTATTTGGGCCGAACCGACTTTTCGATCCGGGCAGTTGGCTCAGCGCGACAGATAGTGAGTGCGGCATGGGCGTGACCCAGGGGAGGCGTCACCTTGTTGGCCAGCTGGTGGAATGTGAAGAGGAGCGCTTCCACGGACGTGAAGTACTGTCGGTCCTCTGTCACGGAGGCCGTGTCCTTCCGCCGCGGCAACAACTTCTGCACCAAAACACAGCCCAGCCACAGTCATGTTTCCTTCCAAACCACCCAAGCCAAACCTCTCGGCATCTGCATCTCGGCATCTGCAACTCGAGCGATTAAAAAAGCTGGCGCTGTGGACTCAACCTTCGAGTTCCTTCAGCTGATGTTCCCCACTGCGCGAGGATGCGGTGCAAGCAGAGGCGTGCCATCCAGGTGCGAGGCGTACCTTGATGACGTCGAGCAGGACCGGCAGCGCTGTCCGGGCGTCAGAGCCCGAGACGTACACGGACGTCTCAGCCAAGGCCTTCAAGAAGGAAAGCTGGCTCGTGGCTAACATCTGCATCCGGGAAGAGCCGGCCGTCAGCCGTTGCCATGACGAGAAGAGCTGCATATAAAGCCATGCCATTCAAGGGACGGCGGCTGCCCCGCTACCTGCGGCTTCCACCACCTTCTTCCCGGCCCCAAGGGTCACTCCAATGGCAAGAACGGGGACCGAGCGGGTGCAAGTGTGAGGGGGGCGGTCACCTTGTCGAAGCTGGGCAGGACTGCCCGGGTCAGCTGGTGGACCAGGGAGGAGCTCGTGCCACCGGCCTGCACAGCGAGGCAGAGCCACACATAGTCAGGAATGCTGGCCATCAGTGCAAGAAGGCCTTCCATTCTGACGTGTCCACAAATAGGAGTACTGCCAAGGTACGGCATGAGCACGCAGAACTTCGTAGTTTGTGTTGCAGGTAGCTACCTTGAAGAGTGGCACAGCGGCGCTCGTGAACGCAATCAGGTTCTGAAGGGCCTCCTCGTCAGACACCTGCACCAAGCAAAGCGGGAAACATTAAAACGAGGCGTCCTGGGAACATTCTGAGGGAGGTGATCTCAAAAGCCCTTTGCGAGCCAACATGCTTATCATACCAGAACGTCAGCGCTGCTGAGGTAGAGCCAGTTGTGCGTTCGAAAGACACGAGGCCGTCACATATGGAGGCCAGGAAAGAATTGGACTCGACAACAACTGCCCGTTCAAGAAGACACTGGGGCGGCGCCGTTGGCTGGCTCACATCGATGTTGTCTTGCTGCCCCGCTCTCTTGGCCACTGCATCCAGTAGGGATTGCACGTGGTCCTTCCCGGCAGGCTGCGAGTACAGGTCCAGCGACAGCAACAGCTCCAAAAAGTCGCGCACCTCACCAGGGGTGGCGGTCGACAGGGCCTGCAACGCAAGAACAAAGGATGCATCAAATGACCAGAATACGAAGCCGAGTTCGGATGCTTTACATAGATTTCGTCGCCTGTTGTGTACATTCCTAGTGCTTGAACACCGAAACCAAGACCTCCATGCACCTTGGCTACTTCGCAGGATCGGCATCGCCTGCTTGTCTTTCCCCTTGCCTGACTTTGCCTGCCAAGCAAGCGGAGGGAGCCAAGTGGCAATTTGATGGTGCCCACCTGCGTGACCAGGTCGGAGATCGTTTTCTCAAGCTCCGCCTTGTTGGCTGCCTTCATCCACTCCTGGCGGGTGGAGAACACCTGCACACACGTGGCAGCAGCTCAGAGCATATCACCGCAGCAACGCTTGCAACTGGACCCCACAGCCAACAGTGTGCACCACGATGAAGCCTCGGTCAGCCATACTCCGCACCAATGAGAGCCAGCGCGTGCATCAGAGAAGTTGCTGCCCACCTTGTCCTTGAGGAACTGGTGCACCAGTACCTTGAGCTCCGGTTCAGCCGAGTCCAGGTTCTGAAAAATGGCCTCCAGGGTCGCTGCATACACAGCTCCAGCAATCAATTGCAGCACGCAGAGGACCGCCAGAAAGGAAGAGTAGCCACAGATTTTGCAGGTTGAAAATGTGTATAAAACAACCCATTCCATGTGGTGAGACTTGTGGAAAAGTGACATTCTTAAAGAGTGGGCGTCGCTCACTCTTTGCATCCAGGCGGAGGATCGTCATCAGCGCCTTCTTGACGGCCTCCAACTCCAAGGCCTCACCTGCACAGTAGCGAGGCAGGGGTCGCAAGGGGCAACCAGACGAGCTGGGTTCACCAACACCTGTCTGATCAAACACTCCAAGTTCGTGTGAGAGTGATGACCAACGAGAAGAATGAAGCAATCAAAACAAATCCAATCAACACTGATTGCACGCATCGGTCATTCTGAAGATGAACCATCAGCGAGGGCGTCCAACGATTGGTGGTAGTGTGCCCTCACTGGCTTGCAGGAGCTGAGTCAGGATGTCGGCGGACTTCTGCAGATACTCGGGGACATCTTTGGCAATCTGGGGCAAACCACGGATGGCTTGCACGCGCACCTGCGAACACCGAATAGATCTTTCAGGACTTGGTGTAGAAACTTGAGAAGTCAAGTTGGAGCAGCGAATGCTTTCATCAGCAGAGACTTAAATGCAGCCTGATTCAAAAACTCTGTATATCAGTACGTGTGGTATGTGCAAAGTTGCAGAAAGTGGGGGTGGTTGAGGTGAGTATGTGCAAAGTTGCCAGAGTTCCCTCACATGCCCGTAACCCGCTGCTTTACTTTTTCTCACCGCAAACTCCTCATCCTCACACAGGTCGAGCTGTGCGCTCATTGCCTGCAGCTGCACCCCCGGGAAGGACTTGAAGAATTTGGGGATGAACTGGGCCGCCAGCTGCTTGGTTTTGCTGTCCCCCTGGGCAGCACTCACAATGAGGCGGTAGTCCGCCTCCAGCTGCACCACCAATGCACGCATGAGGGCTGCCCTCGCTGCTTTATTAAAGCGTCTGGCAGATAAGTCCGACCCATAAGACCTTGATGTTGTCAGACAGCAACAAACAACTTTCACAACTCACCTTGCTGGCATCATCTTTCAATTCAGTCAACTTCTGGCCCGCTTCATACAGCTGCTCCACCGTGGGTACGTCCGCCATGACTTGAGGGGAACCTTGACAACCTGTCTGAGAATTCTACAATCCGCTCTATGTCTCCTCAACAATCACTGGCACTCATGACTTGCTGATGCCAATGGCTGTTGCTCCTTTTTGCCGCTAAATTGACTTTGCACACAGTACCCGAACTAGAAGCTTCTGCAAACTGCAGACTGCAGTGGAACTAGCAGAGCATGCGCCTTGTTCAGTGCCAGCTACACAAGCTTTAAATTTTAATTCGCCCTTTTGAGGAGTTCCGGCGAAAGGCTGATTGACCGGAAGTGCTTTTGGGCATACCCGTACGACCAAGGTATGATTCCAAATGCTCAAAAAAGGCGACTATTTTAGCGAATGCGAGCCCAAATGATGTATTATTTTCCACTTTCCGACCCCAAATCCGAATTGCCCGGAGGTACCCAGGTACCCATGTTTTCTAGGCTTTTAACGGTAAAAAGTACGTACCGTATGCTCATACGGCCTTAGAAGTCAGTTTCCGAATGAGATTTAGCAATTATTTTTGGTTTCCGAAAAAGCAGAATCCGACTGCTTATCCGGAGTTTCCAACTTTCCGAATGCAAATAATTATTTATTTATTCGGAATCATACCTTGGTCGTACGGGTATGGCCTGAACGGGCCCCGGCAGGCGGCTTTTTCCGCCGGAACCCCTGGCAATACAGTATTCAGAAACTGAGACCGTCTCAGACTGTCACTCAGTCTCAGAGCTGTGCCATTGCTAAGGCATTGCTCCTGCGCCAAGAAAGTGCGGGCATCCCGGGCCGATCCAAGCCGCGACGAGCGCGACGCCCTGGCCGCCTTCGCTTCCACTGCACCTGCTGCATCACCGCATTCAGTTCTGACCTCGCTGATAAGATCTCATGACCTTGCATTTCGATGGCAGAACAGGAAAGAAACGGCAAAGAGATTGTGCCTGTCCACACTGCAAAAGATGGTGAGGGTGGTGACGGAAAGGCCCTTGTTGTCGGCGGCAGCATTGGGCAAATCCGGGTGGGCCCACGGATGCCAGGAGACACTGTCAGCTTTGAGGAGAAGCTGCGCAAGATCACAGAGGAGGTCCCTGCCAAAGTCAGCAACGTGTCGGGCAGTTCTGCGGGCGCTGGAAGCGGTGACTTTCATCAGGCAAGGGCCCGATTGTCCAGCGAATCACAGCGCTTACTACACTTTTGACTTCAAGCTTTGCTGATTGACCAGCGCCTTCTATCCTTTATTACTAGCCCCAGAACTCAAGGGTGAAGAAAGGAAACAATGGTCTAGTCAGTAATTGGTCGAAGTTGCCAAGTTTTTTTTCTCTTTTCGCTAATACCAACAACCACATATTGAAATCTTTATTTCAGCTCTGTTTCTTCCCAAGCGCTACTTCCCCACTAGCCACCAACTCCTACTGCCCGCTTTCACAATAGACTGCCCTTCAGTAAGGGGTCAAGCGGCACGCTTCTCTGGTATTCAGTGCCCTGCAGCTCATCCCTGATTGCTGTCTTGCTTCACCTTGTGACAGTATCGAGCGATGCGACGGTGGGAGCAGGACCGTCTTGCAAGAATGGAGGAAGACTTCAAGAAGAAGGTGGCAGAAGCAGAGTTTGAGAAACGAAGACTAGAGAGATTAGCTGCCGCGGAAGAAAGAACATCTAAGAAGAGGGCAAAACGGCAAAAGTTGAAAGACAAGAAAAAAAGCAGAAGGAATGGGGCAGGAGATGGAACAACACAAGGGGGGCAAGATGAGGGGCAGAGCGATGATGGTAGTGAAGAGAATGAACATGTAGAAAGAGTTCAGGAACTTCAAAAACAATTGGATTAGAATATCATACCTGAAGAGGATCAGAGAGGTTGTAACATATTAGGCTAAGACTGTTCTAAAAAGAACTCAGTGAGTTGTTCGGAGCCGGCTCTCGAAGATCTGCACTGTCTTAAGTTAGATGGCCTAGGCATGGTTACTATGTGGTTACTATCAAAAGTACATGCATGTGCAATGATGATCGTTCCAGATGATCGATACAACTGAAATTGCTCGCTGCATTTTTTGATTCTCCTTGCAATCAGACGTATATGACTGAATATACGCATTCAGTTCCATGCACACGTACCCGGCAGGCTACTCGGACGGTACATGGGTGCCACTGCATCCTTATCTCAGCTCTTAAGATAGACCGTCGCGCATGGCCAGCTTCTTACGCGCTAGAGAGTATTATGATATCGGCCCCATGCCTCGTGCAAGGGCATCATAATAAGAAGTATCCATGCGTGCAGTATGCAGTCGCTGCATAATGGCAATGACCCGATCGCTGCTGCAGGCCACATGATAGGTGGCGACTTACTTTCAGCCAGATTACATACTAAGAGCAGGCCCGACTTATTGAGACGTTGTTGTGTAAGAGCACACCGTCCCCTATGGCACTTGCAAGCCAACTGCCCCTACAGGATGCGGGCAGCTCCTGCTAGTCAAGTTCACATTGGAGGCACAAGGAACAGCCTTGAAAGTGCATCACGAATACCAGGTAGCTCAAACATGTACATTGCCAGAACCTGTCCGTCCAGGGGCGCCCTTGTGTCATCTGCCTCTTCCCTTGATCTGCCACACCTCGTCGGAGCTCGCCTTCTCGGCTCCTCTCAAGGCGCCCCCTCGTCCTTTGCCCCTCTCCTTACTCCGCTCGCTATGTACGCTCATCTTGGCAAGCGGCTCCCGCGGAAGCGGATGCGGCCGGGCCAAGTGCAATCGCGGGTGCCCATCCCCACGCGCGCGCCCCTCTTTGCTAGACCGGCCCGTCTCTTGCTTGCCACAGCGGCTGCCTGCGGAGCTGCCCGCAGCTGTTCGCTCAACCGACTCCTGGTTGTCGTGCCGCTTCTTCTGCCGCTGCCGCTGCCGGCTCTGGCGGGAGGCCTGCACGCGCCGCTCGATCTCCAAGGCCTGCCCATGCGCCCCGGAAAACGGCTCGGCTTTAGTCGACGGCGGACAGTCCAAGCAACAAAAGGGATTTCACACGCAGAAAGCAGGATGCCCTGTCATGCTTGGATCCCATGTCGTTCTTGACCGTGAGCCTTCAGAACGTTTGCAGTGCTCAGCAGATTGCAACGGATCGCAGAACTAAGCAATCGCTGAACACGACTCCGCCCGCTCGAGGCGTTTGAGACTCGGAGCTTACAGCCGTACCCATACGCTGTCGCTGCGAGTCGCCTGCACTGCCCCTCACCTGGGAGAAGTCCCACACTCTGAGCACGTGCGACGGCCCCTCCCCCCCCGCGACCAGGCGCACCCCGTCCAGGTCCACGCACAGCGCGGCTGTCGCAAAGGCCCCCAGCCTCCGGCTCACGGCACCCGTCTCGGGCCCGCCGGACGGCCCTGCTGGCGCCCGGTGCCGGGGACCCGGGGCATGGCCAGGCCCGCGGCGTGGCCCGTGAATGTACCCCCGGGCATCCAGCATGCTCAGCTGGGCGTCGCTGGAGGCGGCCACCTGCGACCGGACGACCGAGTGAGAAGCTGAATCCAACTTCAAACATGCAAAGGGTAGAAACTTTTCACAAGAGGTGCGGCACTCCAGTAACCCCTGTTGTGACGATCACAGAGGGACACTGGACCACTGCGCTCGATTTTACGAAACCAGATCCGAAGCTTTTAGACTACGTCTAGATGAGCACCGAGAGGGTCGAGGTGTTGTCTATTATGGTTAAGGAGTCAGATTTTAGACCGCTACGCCATGACAGCAGCCCCAATCGCCGTGCCGTTTGTGTCATATTTTCGTCGCAGGCTGAGAGAGAGCTCAATCCAAAAGCACAGTGAACAAGTCCGTTTCCTGAACTGCTGCCCATCTGACGTGGCTTTGCGATTTGTTTCGCCAGTTGATTGACGTCTAATGTCGATGGTGAAAGCTTTGTTCTACACTGTGTCCAGCAAGACGGCCGGGAAAGGTTGGGTTTTTGAGGCCCCTCACCAGCCACGGGTCTTCGAAAGCGAGCGCATTGATGGCCGCCGCATGCGGCCGCCAGGCCACCACCGCCTCCTCCGCCCCGCTTTCATTACCCTTCCTGCTCGGCAGCCTCTCGTCGAAGAGGCGCACGGCGCCGTCGTCGCCTGCCGTGAAGGTGAAGTGGCCCGACCGCGTGCCCTGCACCGCGTGCGCCTGCCCGTGCACGCGCCGCCGCAGCGTGAGCAGGCGCCCCGTCTCGACGTCCCAGCGGTACAGGTCCGGGCCGGCCGTGCTCAACAGTGTGCCACGCCGCACCACCAGGGCCCACACCCAGTCCCGGTGCGTGAATACGCGCAGGACCGAGTCGGAGGAGGCGTCAGTGGCCCACACCTGAGGGGCAGGGACAACAGGTCAGCAGGGTGGTCGAGGCGAGAACAGGAAATGTTAGCTTGCGTGCCGCGTCTCGACCTTCAGACCTGCTCTACGATGCTGATACGGGGCTTGAGTTTCCGTTGCCCATGATGCGAAGGCCAATCACGGGAACGACATTTTGCGCCGCAGGAAACAGCTTCAATTCTCAGGGGGATGTCCGTGTCGACCTCGGGCCCGGAAACTGGCCGGGTGCTGGCCTAGCAAGCGTGTATGTCTCGTATCGGTGCAACAAACCACAACATGGCGGAGGGGCATCGACGAAGTCAGACATCTGTTGTTGCTTTCGACGATCTTGGGTGTCGCGCCTTCTACAGGTGCTCCAATCGAGTGTGGGGAGGCCTGGTGGCCCGCACCTTGGCTGTCATGTCCCAGGACCCGCTGTAGAGGCGCCCCTCCTCCAGCGCTAGGCACGACACCGGCCCTCCGTGGCCCCACCACCTGTCCGGGCTGCTAAAGCTGCTCTCGGAGCCCAGGCTGACCTGCCCGCCCAGGTCAAACAGGTGCGAGCACGCATTGGAGGCGTGCCACACGCGGAGGGCCCCGTCGCTGGTGCCGGCAGCGAGCGAATCGTGATCGATTGCCACTGACCGCACCTGTTAGACAGGAAACCAAAGTCACCTGGATTGCTGTGGTAATAAGTAAGCAAACAACTAGAGAAGGCGAAGGAAAACCTCGCCCAACATATCGTGTAAGAAGCGGAGTGAGCCACTCAAATTGCACCTAGTCGAACTGTTCAGCAGTTTGTCTCGTTTTTCGCTTAAAAAGCCACCTGGGCCGGCTCCTTCGTTTCAAATGCACCACTCTCAACCGAAACAGTAAGGGAGCCCTCACCGTCTCGTCCAGCGGCGCCGTCATGGCGAGCGGCATGCCCGTGTCCAGGTCCCAGAGGCGCACCGATCGATCGTAGCCGCCCGAAGCCACGATGGGGCTCCCAGGCAGGATTTTGACGCAGCGGGCAGAGGCCGTGTGGCCGTGAAGCAAGTCCGCGCGGAAGGTGCCGATCAAGGAACTCGAGCGCACCTCGCGCTCCACGTACAGCTCCTTCCACGACCGCCCATGCGGGGCGACATGCGCCTCTGCAGGAGACAAGAGATGTCAGTCTCGACGGCGCAGAACACTGACCAGGTTGTGAAGGCAAGGCATATGATTGGGGACCTCAACGCACTTGGCGTTCCGATGACTGGCTCACAAGAAAACCACAAAAAGAGCACCAAGAGAACAGCCGTGATCCCAACGCCTGGAAGCGAGAGTGTCATAAGTTGCAATGCCATGCACCTTCCTCCATCTCAGACAAAGGCACTACTGAGCTGACTTCCCAAGGGCAGGGTCGTCGAGGCCTGACCCTCACCTGCCCCCTCCGCAGGCGGCCCCTGGAGCGGGTGCGCGGGGCGCCACCTCTCGCAGTAGAAGTTCTTCCAGCCCTGGCTCTCTGCAGCCAGGCCGCGGAACAAGCGGGACACACAGGCCACGACCGAGAGGTCATGCGCGCGCAGGTGCGACAGGACCTCCAGCAGCAGGGCGGGGGGCAGATCGGCCAGGAGCAGGGGGGGCGCCTCCGACGTTCCATCATGGTGCGGGGAGCCCGCCTTGTGGACATCCAGGGCTGGGAGGCTGGAGCCTAAGCGAGAATGCTGAGGGCAATCCAGAACCGGATCGCCCCCCTGATGTGAAATGGACTTTGAGCTAAGAGAAACGCGGGGCGAGGTAGCATCTTCCAAAGCGGGCAGGTCTGCCCCGCCCCTCGAGCGCAGCGTCAGGGAAGCACCCCTGGCTGTGGTTGACTCCTCCCCAGCTGCCAAGACAGGCATGGCGCCCTGAGACAGACCTGCCCCTGCCTGTCTTTGTGCTTTCTTAGAACAGCCAGCATCTGCACACTCCGCCAAGCTGGAGAGCCCTCCCTTGCGCTTCATTTCTGTACCTCGGCCCACTCCTACCACGCTCTTAGCGCCGGAGTCCTCCTGTCTGGCATGCCTTGCCCCACGAAGATGGGGGCCATCCCACGGCAGCCCCCGCTCTACCCAGGACTTGCCAGTCGCCTCCTCAGACGTCTCCGCAAGGTCTGGAGTGCACCCTGCAGCAACCACGGCTGCTTCATTGCTGAATTGGCCCCTCCTCGTCAGAATGCTGCCAGGTGCTCGCCCGGAAGCAGAATCCTTCTTCAGCACAGCCTGAACATGAGGATCTTCGTCCCAGGCTGAATCGGCAGCGCCATCAAATGTGTAATTGAGTTCCGACCGCCAGGCCATAAACTTGCACAGGAACGCGCCTTCGCTAGCTCCAAGGATGAGCAGAGAATTCTGGATCAGAGCTGCAACCGCAGCTGAGCAAAACAGCCTAGTACGACACTTCTGTCTTCTTCCTCACAATAGTGCCTTCTAGTGGTGGCGATAGAACCAAATCTTCCGCAGGGGCGTTGCGCTGATCACAACATGCAACATCCCAGCGCCAGAAACAAGTACCCCAGGCAACTACTAGTACTAGTACTACAAGGCTATAGTGCTATCAAGGCTAGGACGTTGTTTCGAATCCCATGGCCCATCATGGGCGGGCCGCGGCT
>DF237932.1:3396-18428 GCA_000708835.1 Klebsormidium nitens | reverse complement strand
CATGAGACAAGGTCTGAATGTAGTCTCGAGTCCTAAACGGTAAACAAGGACACTCATGACGTTAATCATGTGCTCATCATTGGTGTTCAATACAAGTCGCAAGTGGACTCCCTGACTCTGAGTCCCCAAAATGCTCACGTGTGGAACATCTCCAGAACTACAAACAATCAAGCTAGAACTCTGAATTTGAAGCAGCCAGCCACCATCGTAGGTGTTTCCAGTTCCTTCAAAGTCAGCAAAGCTGGCGCAAACTCCCACAGATCTCACTAATCGCGCATCGCAAACAGGCTACTCAAAGCCATGGCCGCTTTTCAGCTCCCCTATCCAGCTCTGCTCATCGGTGCCTTGCTCCTCTGTTTGGCGGTCCCGCGGGTGGAGGGTGCCTATTATGAGCTCAGCCAGTAAGTGAACATCTATTCATAAGCTTCAGACTCTTCCTATATCAATCCTAATGCTGAGTTATTGCGAAAATAAGGTGTTCTCGCTTCCTGTCTTCTTTTCATGACTTTGACTTTTTAATGCTAAGCTCCAGCATATCTGCTTTCCACTGAGCAGGATCACAAATGATTTCTAAGTATCCTGAGCTCGCCCATAATGCACCGGGAGCCATACGTGTTGTTGGTGATTCTCGCATGGTCCTCGGCCATAACATTGCCTGGACACTTCGTCGATGTAAAAGAACTGCACTTGCTTCTCAATGCTGAGTCATAACGAGAAGAAGGTGCTTTTCGATCCTGTGTTCTTTTCATGGCTTTGACCTCTTAACCCTTGCTCCGGCATGTCTGCCTTCTACTAAGATGATCACCAGAGTATACGTAAGTATCCTGAGCTCACCCATAATGCACTAAAAGTCTCAAATATTCTCTGGTAGTTTTAGTATGGTTCTTGGCATTGCCTGAATACTTCACTGTCAAAATCTGCACTTGCTTCCTAATGCTGAGTTTTAACAAACATCAGGTGTCTTCTGCTCCTGTCTTCTTTTTATGGCTTTGACTTCTTAAAGTAAGCTCCGGCATGTCTGCTTTCCATCAAGCAAGAACGTCCAAACTATCCTGCAATGGTCCATAATGCACTGATGTTCAGAATCTTGGGTAACCTCAAAATGGTTCTTAGCATTGCCTGGAAACTTTGTTGTAAGGAAACTGCAGTCGCGTGTGCTGAAGGGTACCGACTGATGTTACATCATCTGTCGCCACATCTTCTGAAGTGTGTTCACTTTTTAAACTCCTGCACTCCTTAGAGCATCGCTTCCAAACATTGACAACCTGCTGAGGAGATCTGCTTCCAAAGAGCTGATTCCAGAGTCTCGCACCTCCACTCAAGGTCCACTTCCTTCTAAAGATCCTTTCTCTGAGTAATGCTGTAATGTCGCATTGTATTATCTCCTGTATATCCTTATACTCAGCCCATAAACGACGGCACTGGAAACTAACAGTCTGTCAAGGACCCAGAAAAAGTTAGGAAGCTTCAAAGAATCTCAAAGGATACTTAAGGAGCTTCAAGGTAGGAGTACTCTGGCCTACGAACATCTGCTGAGGTGTGGTGTAAGTATGTGATCATGTCTCGAAACAACTTTGCAGCGGTGTACTGAACCCCCAACTCTTACCATCTTTTGGGAGGGGGGGGTGGAGGGCGATCCCTCTAGTCCGCATCCTGAAATATGTTTCTCTGCAGATGTCAGAGTCTGAGATGGGGGGGGGTAATTTAGAAGTCCGTTTCCCCTCAGACTCCAATGCACCACCGAAAACTTGGTTTGACCAACAAAGCTGATCTCTGCGGACCCAAACAGTCCTAATTCCCGCACAACCCTTTGCAGGTTTGCTGAGGTGTTCTCTCCTAAGGGCCCGAGGCAAAGCGAGTTCCCCTCCAAGTTGGGAGAACCGTTCTCGTTCAATAACGACATGAGGTTGGGAGATAAGAGCGGCGCCACCGTCGGGTTCACAAACGGAAACTGCCTGGTTTCCGCCGAGGTGTCCCCCGGAATCGAGAACACTTTGTACACGTGTTACGAGACGGTGGTCTTCACAGGCGGCCCATACCAGGGCAGCAGTCTGACGATCGTCGGTGAGTGACGTCAGAATGAAAGCTCTAGGTGACGTCAGAATGGAAGTGTGATGACAACAGAAGGGAAGCGAATATGTTGGGAGGAAAGTCTTTGTAAAGTTCGATTGAGCTGGTTACCATTGAGTCTAGCACCAAGAGCTGATTAAGGTTTCTTGCCACTGTTGACAGCTGTCCAGCTTTGATCCTTGTAGAATCAAGGGAACGATTGTCTTCCAATGAACCTTGTAGATGATTCCGTGATTTCACGTCACAATCTGCGGCTGTCATATGCCACACGTTGAGGAGATGCCGTCAAGCCCCTGGCCGGCGTAGTGTGTAAAAGGTACTCAGATAGTAGTTGTTACTTGGAAGTTGTGGAAAATTCCAAAGGCCGTTTTTGAGCAAGTCCTGTCAAGAAGACGTGGCCTAGAAATAGGGTAGTTATTGACAGGATCCAGGAGCTTTTTGCAACCCGTTCACGTTCTACTGAACCATACGGATTACGAAGCTTTTGTTTCTGCTTTCGTTTCAGATTCTGTTTCTGGTGATGTTTCCGTATGCCCAAACAGAGCTAGAGTGGCTGTCGATGCACTGCCGTTTCTAACTAACCCACACTCTATTGGTACGAACCTTTTATCGTAACCATACTTGGTTAAACAATGTTCAAAATCGATTTGACACGTCCTTTCTCGGAGAAAAGAGCGCCGACCACACCTTAACCCATTGGCGCGATAACCTCTCCATGTGGCCCGCAGGTTTCTACGATTTCTTCGCCAACGGCCCCCTTGCCATTGTGGGCGGAACCGGAATCTTCCGTGGAGCGACTGGCGAGCTCAACTACGTGTATCCCTCGGCCGAGGACTTTTCCTACTCGATCCCTAACATGGTTTTCGTCACCGCCGATTTCCCAACCCCCACGCCCCCAACTCAAGCCCCGAGCGTCACTCCCTCTCCCACCTCTAATTCGACTCTGGCCCCGAGTGCCACCCCCGCCCCCACGCCGAGCTGGCCCCCCCCACGACGTGCAACCCGGGGAGCGACAAGCCTAACCAGGTGAGGATTAAAGGGTTAACACGCATTCCGAGTGGGCTTGAAAACGCGGTTGAGCTCGGGTTTGGTGTCAGAGTGCGTTTGAAGTCGGGTCTCAATCAGAGAGATCTTCCGACGCTGACTTTGAGAGGGCTCGAGACGAGATCAGAGAGCCTTCCAGTTGGTCTACGAAAAGCTCTCCATGCGCCTTTTCCGGGGCTTTCGAGAATCATTTAAGGGGGGTTGGCTTTCCATGCGCTTTTTCCAGGGCTTTCGAGAATCATTTCAAGGGGGGTTGACCGTTCAACTTGACGGGTAAAATTGACGGGTAAAGTTTGGGATGGCCTCGAGTCGACAGACCGCTTGCAAATGACTCTTGAGGTTGTTCTGAGGACGACTTTTGGGATCGTTTTGGGAAATAATAAGATGGCCACGAAGTGACGTTTCGAGAAGCATTAAAAACACTTTCCTAATAAGCTGCTTCGGTATTCCATCCGCTCCTCGTTTTCTGCCGTGTTCTTCGGTGCTTTTAGCCAACTCAGACACACACTAGAGTCGATCACAGAGCACGGATCCGAAAGAAATCTTCACCTGCGGGTTTCGAGCTGCCTCGCTGCTTCGTATGCGGAGCAGAATGCAAGTTGTTGGCAAACTACTTAGATGGTCCTTGATTTCGAGTCGCGGTCAGTCTGAAAATGCACCCATTGTGGCGGGACGTCTTGCTTTATAAGACTGCTACATTCGAGAACAATACCCTCAACATGGGAACAGCGGGTGAGCGCCTTTCTCGCGGTGCATTGCCAGCAGAAGCGTACGATCGAGATCTGGCGCTCAACCATCGTGACAACATCGAATCGGCCCCGCTAGAGAATGTGATCATCTGACGCCGCTTCTTTTCGAATCTTCGTACGCAGTGCTTCAGTGCGGACGGGTCCTCCTTCGTCTGCTGCGCCGGCGCTTGCGGACCGTCCGGCGCCACCGCGACGTGCACCTGACACGTGTCAGTCTCTCCCCTGTCCAACCGGGACTTCACATACTATTGTCGGGGTTTCGACGGCAATCCGATTTGCCAGTATAAGCTCCAAGTGGGGCGAACGTGAGTCCACGTCGAGTTCGGGGATTCTAACCCGCATGGAAAATATAGAGGTACTTTCATGGGGTTCAAGCACGGAGATCAGGCATCATAATAGCGGATTGGAACATGATTGACTGCTCATAATTTATTGCTGTAAATCAAAGAAGGTGGTTACGATGTATCCAGTACGTTACTCCGCTCCCAAGTGCATGTGGAATTCTTGAGCAGATCAAGTAGAACCTTATACACGCCGCCTAGTTTGATCAGTCTCGGTGAGAGTTATCAGGATATCGTCTCTGACATCAATCTGTTCAATCTTGCTCGATGGTAACTTCCAATTTATTAACGCCCTTAGCCACCATGGCCGTGGAGCACGGTCTCCGGCGCGGCCGGGAATTTGTTTTTTGACTCCGCAACTTGCTACGGCTACGAGTCATGTCCAGCAAGGTATGCAAACCCTAATGCTACATGGACGCTAACAAGCAATTCAACTACTGAGCATGATGTGCCACTCGATCATGGCGTTGTGCATAGCACATAATGTTTGTATGCACCGGACTCAAAACAGACTACGCTACTCGGACGTCCAAATTGAGTCCAAATTACTGCATCCGAGTTGGCCCGATACATCTTATCGCCCCCACTAGGTGACTACTCCTTGTCCTTGCCCTTGCGGAAGCGGTTGTAGATCATGTCGGCAATGGCGTTCATCTCCTCGCTGCTGAGGCCGACCTCGGTGGCCGCCGCCAACTCCTACGCCGCGGCTTCCGCTAGTGCCCGGGTGTGCTCTAGCGCATATCCACTAGCTCCGCCGCCGAATCTCTCGGCCCATTGGGTGCCGCCTTGGAGCCGGGCTTGCAGCGCTCGATGATGATGCCCATCCCAAGAAGGGGCTTCTTGAGGGGGAGGTATTCGGTCCAGGCTGCGTCGGCGTCCGCACGTGAGCCGAAGCAGGCGCCCCAGGTGCGCTTCGGCTGGCCCCGTTTGGTGAAGGGGCGCCAGTTCTGCACCCGTTCGTTGATGGTGCGGCGCTCGAAGCCCGCGGCCAGAAGTGGTTTCTGGACATCCCGGATGAAGTCATTGAGGAACTTGTCCGGGGTGCTCCCCTTGACAATCAGGATGTGGTCGTTGGGGAACGCCTTCTTCTTGGCGGCCCTGGTAGTGAGGCCCGCGGACGTGGTTGCGTTACCTGTGGCACACACCTCGATCACATGGCAATTATAACCAGATTATTCACAATCACCGGCAGCTATATTGTCTCCCAGTGCTGTTTACGCTATCCAATCACTGCACACGTATTGTGCACAACTTGGCAAGATATAAAGCTACTTGCCATGCACATGCGCAGCCAGTACGGGTGTGTCACGGTAGCTCTATGGTCCAGGTTGAATGGACTGCCACCGGCCATATGGCTGTGTCAGTGACTCCGCCAAGTGCAATTCAACATAAGTTCCTTGAAATTGCATACCGGGATACGTCGCGCGCAAGTCCGGAATTTAGGATTACTGGTCAAGCCATGCAGACCAGGATCGGATCATCAGTGCATGGTCCCAGGCATATGTCCAATTCATTGAATAGATTACCTAGTATTGATGCAAACCTAAAGATCCCTGCATTGAATTCGAAACTCGTGGATCTTCAATCATCATGCGGCATTCAGCAAAGCGCAAGTAAGCAGCCCGTATGCCACGCTCCGATCAATTTTGAACATAACACATACGCGCAGTGCCCATATCAATGGTCCTTCGATCCACAGGGTGGATCGAAGGCGGTGAAACGTGGCTGCCCGGCCGAAGTTGGCACACGGTACCCCGGCTTGGCGCACGGGCAAGCTAGTCAAATTGCAAACAAACAACATTAGTGACTACTAGCTGTTTGGCATGCCAAGCGCTACAGTCCCTAGGCTCCAGCTATGTCAGTGGAGATAAACGACTCCAGGCTAGCCGTTTTCAGAACAATATTCCGGCTGTTCATTCTACAACTAATTACCTCTGCCTGCAAGGCCTGCCTGACAGTTGTGCGTTGGTTTTGGTCACTTGCCGTCTGTGTAGGTAGACCGACTCTTCTCTAGAATAGGTTTTGTAAGCTCAAGTGATAGTACTGAGCCGGGTAGGGTCAGTATGGGAGTTAGGGTGGGTACGGGTGCGGAGCGGGTGTTTATTTGGATTTGGGTTTTTAGTGTTAGCTTGTTCTTACTAACACTTGAGCTTACTAGAAGTATTCTAGAGAAGTATGACTCTTCTGGGTCTTGTAGGGTCGGCTTTTGATACTTTGCAGTATGGTCTGGTAGTCCAACTGGAGGGGTTCCAAGATGTAAAAGGTTCGCTAACCATCAATCAACCTCATCTGCCGCTGCAATGGTAGAGGTTAGCAAAGCGGATCCCAATGTAGCTTTGTCAAATCTTCCAACAGACGCCCGAGTCGACTACAGCAAAAGCAGTCGCCCGCTGACAAGGAAAATAACTCAAACACGTGTCAACCTGGCAATTGGACCGATTGCGGGTTCCGGAAGTAGTCAAGCGGATCGTAAGCCAATTTGATCTTCTGCAAACGCTCTAGATTGGAGCCGAAATACTGAGCGCTGGACTCCGCCAAATCTCGATCTAGGTAGTTGACGTAAGCGCGCGGAGTGCCCAGATAGGGCTGGAGCGCCGAGTAAAAGTCGGTCAGCCATCCGGTTTGGGCCGCTGTAAGTGGAAATCAAGTAGAAACGACAGGGTTAGAGCCAAGGTTCCAGGGAAATTACACGAAATAGGTCAGACAGGACTTGGAAATGGGGGC
Organism: Klebsormidium nitens; assembly: GCA_000708835.1. Taxonomy (NCBI): domain Eukaryota; kingdom Viridiplantae; phylum Streptophyta; class Klebsormidiophyceae; order Klebsormidiales; family Klebsormidiaceae; genus Klebsormidium; species Klebsormidium nitens. The sequence goes on along the minus strand of DF237932.1, from coordinate 11,500 downwards.
AGGTGCAGCGAAGGGGATGAAGAAGGGTGTAGCATTCGAGATGACATAGAGACAGGGCGATAGAGGTTACCATTTTAGTGACCCAGCTGCACTTCAACGGGTCAGATTACGTCGGACGCTGCCCCGCACACTGTTGACGACTGAACCGCTCCCAGAGAACGCCAAAAACCATGTGCATCGAAAGTTCCGCGCCAGGAAGGGCGAGACTTAATCTTGAAAGTTTAATCTTTATTTAAAAAGGTCGCTTCTTTTCTAGTTGATCAAAGTCGGTATGTACCTGCCAGGCGCACAACGTGGACGGTATCGTACCTGCCCACGCTGGATCCAAAAGATGCATGAGCGAGAATCAGACTAGCACTCTTCAATTGACACCGAATCGGATATCACACTGGCGAGAAGAAGAAATGTGCACTCCCCGTGGCACCCGGTTGCGACTCCGCCCTCTCAACGGATGTCAAGAAAGATGGCCGCAGAAAGGCCGACAAACCTGTGTGCTCTGTACGGATTCCGAACGAAAGTCTGCCGGCTATCAGACTGGTGAAACGACAAAGGTATGAACCCCACGTCACATAAGTTCGCGACTCCGCCCTCCGAAAGAAGGAGGGCATCAAGGCCGTAGAGTGAGAAACTGATCTTTGTGGTGGTCGGATCAAACAAGGCGGGCTATCAGACCGCTAAGAAGAAAACGATGTGAAGCGCGGATAGCATGCTTTTACGAGTCCGCCTTCTGAAGTGGACGACTAACCTGCGTGCTTCCCAATTGACTCCGAAACAAAGTACGCCGGTTATCAGCCTTGTAAAAAGGCTCCATTCCAGCAATATGTACGACTCCGCCAACCTGAATTGGACGTTAGGAATGATGGCGTGACAAGGGCGGCTGACCTTTGTGCACTCCAGTCGACTTCAACAAACAAAGTCTGCCAACTATCAGAATGGAAAAAGGAAGGCGTAAAACCAAACTACATCTGCGAAGCCGCCGTTTGACTGAAGGATGGAAAGATGGCGTAAAGTTGGCGTAAAGTGTGCGCCTAACCTTTGTGCTCCTCGTTTTCTTGTTCCCAGCTAACTTGCCACTGAAAACTGAAAGTCGCGGATCGGTGAGGGAAAGCCGTCGCTTCCGCACTAACCCTGGCGATCGCGCCCTGCGGCAAAGGAATATCTGGGTTAAGGGAATGGGTCAAAGAGGCGAGCTCTGCGATTGTAGAACTGGGTTAAAGCAACAGGGTTAGAGAGGAAACCTACTGGCTTAACGAGGCGACGTCCAAGTCCCCAACGCAGCATTCGGAACAGATCCTTTGTGGCAGAAGCGAGCTCTAGACTGAGCTAGGTCATGGACATAATCAGATATGAAGCGGGCTCAACAGGGTAAAGTCTTGAGTCCCCAAAGCAAAATTTAGCAGTATGTTGAAGGACGAGCTCTGAGTTTTGCGAGATGGGTTAGATTCGGAGCTGATGTGGATTGGGTCAACGGGGCAAAGTTCAAATGTACGGAACCTGCTGTATGCAGGACTCCACATTGAGAGAACATGTTGAAGGAGCGAGCTCTAAGGTTGTCGAGCTGAATTAAGCGACCGGGTTAGATCTGAAGCGAACTGGGTCAACGGGGCGAAGTCCGAGAATACAGAACCTGGCCCCCGGGTCACAGCGGCTGAACCCGGTCTACAAAAGTGCAGACATGAAGTCCGGCTGAGCTACGAGAGTCGGGCTCAACAACATGAGATAACCTGATTAAGGTGCCGGAGCAGAAACGAATGAAGGCAGACCCCGGACGCGTTGCTTTTCCAGCATTGAAAGCAGGATTTGACAGATTCATAAAAAGGTTGACAAACTGGTCTGAGCGGCACGTGCCAGAGGAAGAGACCACACCGAATGAGGCAATATAGAAGAATGAAGCGCAAACGGGTGAAAAGCAAGAGGACACCGGGGGATGGTTCCAAGCGAAAGAGAGAATGAGGAACCTGAAAGACGAACAACATGGTAAGGATGTCAGAAAAGGGACGACCTAAGAGGGACAAAGACGCACTGAATAGTCGGAACCACAAAAAACGAATCAGCAATTTAGCAGAAAGTTCGTGAGAACCTACCCCAAGCGCGCGTATCTCCAAATAAGCGCAATCTCGACTCCGGGCTATATGATCTCGAATGACCGCCAGTGCCGCCCTTGGAAGGAGGGTCGAAATGAGCGCACTCTTGTACTTGGACGGAGCGGGATGTCGCCTGCGTGAAGAGAGATGTACCGGCATTCAATTTTGGCACCTTCGACGCCACAACAGTTTCTGAAAATCGTTAGATATTTCTGGCAGACCTAATCAAGCATTCTAGACCGTTCTCGCTCCTCAATAATTCCTGATATTTTCGACCAGCAAGCAATACTATTTTATTGCCGGAATCAAATGCCAATAGCGTATTTCAGGTGCCTCTGACGTTGCTTGTGGTGGAAGGGACTGAAGATACGTTTTGAGGTGCGCAGAAGTGGCCAAAATCTGACAGGAACGAGAAGAGTCCTCTCCTACAGGCGACTGTTCAGAATTATCTGCAAACTTGAATAAGACGTCAAGCAGAACTTTTTCCAAGGCAATTTCTCGTCTGTCAACCCAAGGACTACGCATGTGCCCGAACCAACGAACAGAAAGGCTCGCCGGAGTTCCCTGACGTCAGCTGAAGTCATCAATTGTCGGCCGAGCAAGGCGCTCCCGCAGATTGTCCGGCGTGGTGGGAAGGACGCGGCGGGTGCAAAGTGACACAAAGAAATCCATCTCTTTCTTACAGCTGCTGACGTAATGTCGAGACTCACGTGGCGCTGGTTTCGGGCCCCAAAAGGAGGTCGGTGATCTCCCCCGAGCCCTGGAGCCCCATTGTGTATTCACCGTACAATAGCACCAGGTCGATGAACCGGGTGCTTACGGCCAGCGAGTTGCGGAACGGGGCCCGAGAAGACGCCTGCGAGCAACAATCCGGACGTCCGTCAGATTTTGGGAAGACTCTGGAGCACCCGTTTCGAACGTCCGCCAAAGACGGCATTCGTTTGGCACTTGTATTCAACCATCCAGTGCGTTTGGATGTCCGTCACTGCGGATTTATGTGGGCGTCCGCCGGACTGGCACGGAATCCGTTTGGGCGTCCTGACGTATGATTCGTTCGGGCGTTCGGACGCAGAATCTATTTCAGGCGTCCAGACGCAGGATCCGTTCCGTTGTCCGTCGAAAGCGAATTGTTCGGGCTTCCGCCGGACAAGGGATCCGTTGACGCCCTGTGAGGTCCAGTTCGTGGCCCATCGGACGGTATTCGTCCGAATTTGTGGAAGTGCGGGAAAAAGAAGAATCCACTATGTAAGTGGCAAAGGCACGTTCTGCAATGTAGTCAGGTCTCTGAGATTCCCGTCGAGTCACTTGTACATGTGCGGTTCTTTTTCCCAATCCCAGCAAGCGCTCTGAAAGTCGTTTAACCAAAAGGAAAATGGATTGCAGAACTGCATACGGCGTCCGGAATCGGCGAACTCGTGCCGGGATTTGTGCAAACTGGCCTCAAACCGGAGCCCTGCTTCCAGTTGTCCGCTAATTCCATGCGAGAACACGCTTCCCGTTCGGAGTCCTGTGGAAGAGCAGAGACAATGATGCAAGCTACTTACTTGGTACCCGGGAATGTCTGTGAGGCCGCTCTGTGCGAACAGCGGCTCGAAGCTCTCCAGTGTACCCACGTATACCCCTGCAGATGCGCCGAACATTGTTCAGCAGTGCCGGTTGATTCAGCGTCGTCCTTTTGCCGATCTATTGGACAGTCAAAGCGGAGAGCGATGCTCTTTCTCGGTTTGCCTAAGACCCGAAGCCAAAAATCTAACGCTCTGCACCCGTACCCATCATGACCTCTCAACTGCACCCACCCGTTTCGATCACAGTTCAAAAATATCGTTACGATGCTGAGGGAAGACTGACCTTACGCAGAAAGAACTTAGCAACATGCAAAAGCACAAGCGAAACGAATGCGATCTGCAAACCCACCGGACACTTGAACGTTGCCAAAGCCCAAAATAGCGTCCGCGTTGAGCTCGTCCGGAGCGGTCCGCAGCCACGCTTGGACGGCCTCCAGAACGTCCGGAATGACGTCATACGTGGGCCACTCAATCTGCAACATACAAATACTGAGTGTCAAGACGTGCTAAACGTCAGTATTGGGCTTTTGATAGACCCCAAAGAGAAGGGCACAATTGAGACGAGATGAAAGAGAATATTGCGAGAACAAACATGATTCCAGTTTCTGCCATTGAAGCCTGAAAACAGTGACAAAATATTGCCAGTTACTGCCAGAATTGTTGCTCACGTGTCATTTGGTTCGTCACTCGGCCTTCACCGTCCAATTGATTCGACCGAATCACATGCCTTATTTGAAGCAAAGAAGGCAAGGAAGCACAATCCCGTTTGACTCGATCTTGACAAATTGTCTGAAAAGCAAACTTTGTCATCAGTCCGCTGCTTCTTTTATCAAGCGATGAATATAGAACGCATGGTTTTCTTTCGACACCTTAGCAAGAAGTAAAGCAGGACGGGTATGAAGACACAACCTTAGTGCTCTAAACAACCAAGGAAGATTACAAACAGGGCAAAAATGAAAAGACGCAACCCCAGTGCTGAGAGATTAGGAGGAGTGGAGACACGCCATCCTGACTTTGACATGAAACTCGCTACACCGCCTCACCTGGAAAGCAACCACCTTCCCGTTGTCTCCCGGGTCGAACATCTTCACCGTGAGTGACGTCACGATGCCAAAGGAACCCCCCCCCGCCCCCCCGGCAAGCGAAGTAAAGGTCCGGGTTATGAGTTTGGTTAGCGGTAACCACCGTGCTGTTGTAGAGAACGACCTCGACCTCCGTTAGGGAGTCGCTCAAGAGGCCGAACGTGCGGGAGAGGGGGCCGATGCCGCCGCCTGCAGGGGGAGGACACGTGGCGGGGCGATGTTAGTAGAGTGCACAGTGACGTCAGCAAGGCAGACTCTTCAGTTGGTAAAGTCTTCTGAAAAAGCTGAAAAGGTATTTTCGGTTCTTGAAAGCGAAGCGAACAGCTGGAGAGCGAAAGGTCTGCAGGAACGCTCGTCACGATGTTAAAACAGAGCAGAGAACGGTCCTTGTCTAACAGACCAAACAGACCACAAAGGAACAGAGAACGGATGAGCCCAGCAGAACGCAGCGAACGGTCTTTGAAGAAGGGGTGAGAACGTGAGCGGAGAATGAAGCAGAGCAGGAAAAAGCGGAAATGATTCTGCCAGCATCTGAGAGACTTTGCAGAAGAGCCCCGCAGTTCAGCATGAAATGCGGGGCTGCCTCTCGAACTGTTGACACGTGGAGTGATCGAAATCTGTTTCCGATGAGCATAACATTCGAATGTAACAGGATAGTAAGGATTATTATCTACGCTTGAAAGGGTTCACGTGATGTAGAAATCAGCTGTCTTCAACTTCGACCTTCGTATGAAGCTGTGACTAACGGCAATACACTCTCTGTTGCCCTTTTGGTCGCTTCGACCTTTTAATTGTCCAAAGTCCGCCAATCTTTTTGCGGGGGTATTTATAATCATCCAGCCTGAAAAAATAAAGGGCTCAGAGGCAAAGAAGCTTACCGAGGATCAATCCACCAACGCCCACATGCGGGCACACCCCCCCCGGGAACACGCGCCCCATCTGCGTCCACGCCTTATAGTGTAAGGGCCCCAGCCGATTGCCGGGTCCCACTCTTGCGGAGGCGTCACCCGGGCCCGGTGTGAAAAAGTCGAGGCCGGATAAGTCGACGAGGACCGTGCCCGTTTGGACGCTGTACCCTGCGTAGCAGGAAATGGCGTCAGCACTCGATAACGTCAGCGGAGGGTTCAGAGTGGAGACCCGGATCGCTCTAGTCGACCGACGGGGAGAGCCTTCTGGATGCTTTATTCTGCATGTCAGAGGCTGACGTCACCTGCCCCTGGGGCATGCACACCAACTTGGAATGGGTTTTTCAATTCGTGTTCAGTCCGGCGTTCGGTAGTCGTGCTTTACATGCAGGTTTCCAACCTGCTTCAGCTGAAGGACGGAACGACCTCGTTTGATCTTCAGGAGCCCGACTCTGAACAGGAACTTCATGACTTTCATGTATCTGAAAGGGGATACATGGACACCCGAAATCCGAGATTAGGGTACCAACATCCCGATGCTTTCCAAGCAACCGATAAGATTCAGACTGACCCGCTGCGCCGACCCTATGCAAATATCTCCTTAGCGTGTCCGTTCGTAAGTAGGTACTGGGGGAATCACCTTCGTAACTGTGTCCTCCCGATCTTGGCACTGCCCGGACTCCCGATGCTCGCGCACAGGCCACAACGCCCTGAACGTCTTGAGTCGTTTTTGGGTAGACGATGGCGGCGGGGGTAGATGCAAAGGCCCTGTGCGAACAGGTTCGAGAAATCTAGATTTGGTTCTGCTTCTCGGTCTTACGTCGGAATCTGAACGGCTTGGTTCAGAGGGAAAGAGAAAAGCAAACAAGAAAGTTTACTTGTGTGCTTGGTGTGGCAACAGTGCCTTGATCAGCTTACTGCAGCAGGAAGGATTGAGAAGGCACGGTCGCTACATCTTTCATCTGCTTAGTAGAAGCCGAATCTCAACAAGGGGCCAAGAGAGATAGAGCAAGTTGGAACAGGATTATAGCACTCCTTTTTTGCCCCGCTGCTGACAGAAGAGAGAAACAAGAACCTTTGAATGCCTGCCGTGGTTTCAGAATTACAATGCTCAAGAGCCAGCGCAAGGATAGAAAGTACGCCTTTGATGTTGTCAAACCACTTCACCTGTTGTCGCCCAGCGCTGCGGCGGCAAAACCCTCGTCTCCAGGCAAAAGAACCGCCTGGATTCCCGCTACGCCGCCCAGACACGTGGCAAGACTTTTGGCTTCCGGAAACAGTCCAATGATACGCGTTGGCAGCACGGCCTGCGGCCGTTGATTGATGTACTGGTACATAGCGGCCAAAGCCGCCACTAGGAGAAACCTGAGAGTGAGAAGCGAGGAGTAAAGAGTGTGAGGGCACTTCCATTCAGGGGTGGTAGTATTGCAGATGGTCAGGTGTTGATACTACGGAAAGGAGAAGACAGTAAGAGGGAAGGAAATAAGAGCGAGCAAGAGAAGAGGGATCTCTAATGCATGTTTGGAAAAGCGTACAAAGGGGGCCAGCGCGGTTGCGACAGGATTCATGTAGGGACTTGATACCTGCCGGACAGTGCACTTGAGGACAAGGATAGGCTTTGACAAGGATCCAGGGACTTCTGAATTCACATAAGCATCCCTTTTTTAGCTGGATTTTGGTTTTGCCCTTGTTTCCTTGAATCCCACTTCAGCCTTAAAGCTTTTCAAGCTGCTGGTAGCAGAGCCGTGCAACAGAAAGCTCATTAAAAGAGCTGCTGAGTGCGCCCCGCCCCTTTCCCCCCTGATTGGAGCCCCTGGACTGTGTGCAACATATGGGGCGCTGCAACTCAGAATTGGTAAGATGGACTGGAGTCTTTCTCTGCAGACAATTTGCAGTGATGCTGCATTGGGTCAGGGCCTAAAGATTGTCAAAATGTGAAAATTGTACGAGGAAGAAATGCAAGAGTATGAAACTAGATGAAGAGGAGTCAAACAGCACGGGGCTAGAATTCGTGCAGAGCCCGGGCGTAATGCGTCCCTAGAGCTGGCTGGCTGTAATCCGAAGACACCCTCACCTGATCAGCATGGAGTCGCATATTGCCATGGTGCGGCCTCGGTGCGGCATGTCCGCGCCGAGTCGCCTCGACTGCCCCTCTTCAAACCATATAAAGAGACTTGAAGAGGCGAAGAACTTTCAAATGACGCCAACCTTGTTGCAAGCTGGCATGCGCCAACAAGAAGGTGCTGCATCCTGCATTGCCTTCTATGATTTGATTGCACAATGCACACAAGAACTAAATAAGAGAAGAAAATTATAGCATGACCTACCGGTATAAATAGCTGGGCGCTCGCGCACGCGTGCTTCAGTGGAGCCGCGGCCGCGGGCTTGTTGAACTTCTTTAGTAGTAAGTTGCAGGCGCGCGCGGCGCGCCGCCGCCCGCGATCGTGGCAGTGTGATACTAAAAAACT
>DF237934.1:0-17178 GCA_000708835.1 Klebsormidium nitens | reverse complement strand
TGTGTAATCTTGCAAGGATTTTGGCTGCAACAGGGTGCATTGCAAGTGGAAAGTAAAGAAGGTACGGATGGATTCAAGAGGACCGTTGGCTGTTTGGGAGAATTTCAAGTCTTGTGCCAGGTGTGAGGCTCGTGCACTTAGACCAACAAGAGGAGCATGCTTCAACATTCTTAAGTATGCCATTTGAGCGCTTCATGTGCAAACATATAAGGGCGCCGATCGGAGGTTGAACCTCATAATCAAAAATTGGGATTTCACATCATTTCGAATGTTGTACTTGTACCATCTTTGCATCCACAATTATGCACCCGATATAGGCCTGCACCTATGCAATATTGCATGACGAGCGAAGAAGAGTGGCCTCGGCATTGTGAAAAGTGTTGCGAAATCTGACTTGATGCTGCTCAACTACCCACTTTTCTTGCTACGGGCGAAGATCATTTGCCAATCACTCCTTTCAATGTCAATCCCAATTGCAGAGCGTTGCATGTTCGCTTCAAGCTGTAAGTATTCATTTGCTACTCAACATCACGCATCTGCGCCCAAATGGCTTCACAATCATAGAAATATGGCATGGATTGATAGCATCTCATGTCCGTCCCCTCAGTAGCAAATCCAATCTTGAAGGAAGATCATGCAAGTCCACCTGTGGTACACTACCCAATCGAACTCTTGACTGGAAAAATTGCTTCTGATCGTATCCATTTCCCGGCATGGAATGTACATGTACTCTCCAAAATGTCTCCACAGAGAAAGCGCAGTACTTGAAAAAGCATGCTTCACGTTCTCAAGTACATCTGCTCTTTTCGCAAGGGGTTTCCATCAGAAGGCACATGAAGGTCCGTCAAAACAATATCTAAAAGCTGGAATAGTAACATGCTGCCGGTTCAACCCATCGATCAACCGACCATGCACTTATATTTGAGATTTTGCTTGAAAGCCATGGAGCTTGGAGCGGTGCAACTCGGGTCGCCCTGGCTGCTGCTGAAGGTATGCTATGGATGCTGGAATTGAGAATTTGACATCGCCGACTTGAATTCTAGGCCCGCAGTCCGCTGTTAATTAAGGCCGAGTCTGGTCGAGAAGGTCAAAATGCGTGCACGTATGGCCAGAAACTGCGCATACGTAACGGGCGCTACGCAGCATACGTGTGCGAGGCGCACATTCTTGCCCTCAAAATGTCCCACTCGGGAACAGACCCCGGTCGGACAGACCCCGTAGCGGAATCTTAAGGCCACCGGCATAGACGGAAGGGGGGACACGTGGCACCCTGAGATTGGCAGATTTTATGCCGGATTTCAGATGGTTAGTTGGGCCAGAAGCTCTGAGGACGGGCTGTGAACCGTCCGATAAGAAGGATGGATGATCGAAGGGTTTCTGATTATCACGGAAGCTGGCCCGCTTGTCCCTAAGTCCGGAGCCTGGAGACACTTCCAGTTGTCGCCGGTAGAGACTGCACTGCAGCACTGTCCAGAGCACTTTCTACACTCCAAAGTTCTTCAAAACCGGCCAGGGCAGCAGATTATGTACATTCTTCAATTTCTTGGACCATTTCTGCAGAGCAATTCGGTGGAACCTCACCATATTCTCCAGCAGGTACAAAAACTGAGAAGGAATCTCAAGGTCTCAGGGTTGGGGTTGGCGCTCGCTTGAAATGTTTCGTGGCATTGCAATTGGCACAAGTCCAGGGCTGTAAGCCTTTCAAGATCTAGGACATTGACGGTGCTACGCTGACTGCAATGTGAGCAATCAGAGGTAAGGAGCGATGGCACCAGCTTTTGCTGCCCTCTGCTTCTTGATTTATGGTGCTTCTGCTCTGTTCTTAGTGGGAATGTGACTCAGTACCTTGAAGAAGATGTGACTGGTCATGCAGGTTTATGCTTTGATTGCGATCGCTGGGGCGGCCCGTTTCAGGAAAAGTGTAGCGTACTTGAAAGTAGTATGGAGTGTGGCAAACGCAGTGATGTAAGCACGGCTCATATTTTTCAGGAGAAGTAGAGATGTGTGTCAACACTTCTTGCTCAAAAAAGGTTCACCTTCTTGTTCACCTTCTTCGCTTTCAAGCTGTGGAAGCGCATGCCTTTGGATTTCCGTGTGCCCTTAAAGCAAACATTGTATAACCTGACATGCAACTGTTGTAAGTATGCAACTTGGTTTGACAGCTTTCTTTGGAGTTTTCAATGGTACAAGCGGAATGGTGCATTTCTGAAACCATCTTATCAATCTGGAGAATCAGGCAGAGGACGCTCGCTACAGCCTCCGTCTCTTCTGCATTTGCACTGTTTGGACTCCATGGATTGTGAAACTTCTAGCTTGCTGCTTGTATCAAGCAAACGCGTAACCTGCAAGGACAGCTGTCATTGAGGCCCACACTCTCCAGTACTCCCTGGCACAAAAACTTTTAAGTTTATTCACCTTTGGCATTCCTCGATGATTCTTGTTTAGATTCCCCAAACAGGCTTTGGACAAATTGGTTCAGAATCCAAGGGCGTTGGAGGTTCACTTGAGAACCCCGCTCGGATTCATAGGACGAGAAACATACTAACAGGGGAAACATACAAATCGTCAAATAGATCCACAGGTGGTCACAAAGATTCCCCTTTGTTGATACAACAAGCACTTCGGATAGAAGTGGTTGGCCTTCCGCTGTCCTTGGGTGTATATCCTGTTCTTTGTCATGCCTCTGGAGCAGTCAAGTCTGACAAGAGTAGCTAACAGCATTTTCTTCACGCCCGCAGCCTCGTCGCCTCTACTCTAGAAGATGGGACTGGAAGTGCTGCACAAGCGGGGCGCGGATGCCCCTGCCGAACCGGGGGGCGACGCCACGAAGCCCCGCAAGCGGTTTAAAGTCACGCCGCGAAGGAGAGTCCCTGGACCTGTTCAGCTGCACAGTAATGGCGACAGGGGGGCAGAACACAAGGGAGTTAGCGCACGAGCGGAACCCGTGACCAAAAAGTTGAGGAAGGCAAACGATCCCCTCAAGATATGGTCGAGTAGGGAGCGGGCCGTCAAGGCTCCCTGCCGAGAAAGGGGGTGGGGTGGGGACAGTCTAAACGGGGGGGAAGATGCGGGACAGAGTGAGCCCCCCGTTGAAGAAGAGGACGGCGCTGTGCACCTAGCGGAGGAAGCGGACGGTGGGATAGGGGGCTTATCGGAAGAGGGGTCTGGGGTCTTCCTGACTGCCGGGTTGGTTGATGAGCAACTGCCTGATGACGTTGTTCCTAACATGACTGAGAATGAGGGTGTGGCAACTCTCGAGAAGGTGCAATCGGCAAAGGCCTTGGCCAACGACGAGCGGCCTGACAAGGTGAGGCGTTGAAGTAGCCTTACAATAGGAGAAAGCCTGGTAGGCTTCTTTTCGATTGCGACTCTGGTTTAACCCCTTCTCTCATTTTTGTGTCAAAAGTGGCCGGATCCTTGAGTCCAACTCTGCATCGCTTGTCTTCCGTTCTCTGCTTGAGGAGCACTCGTGTATGGCAATGGTGACGAGCTTGGAGCCCAAGGGAGAGAATGCACGTGCTTTCTCCGCTTCAGTGCCATGCTCTAAAACCAGATTTGGCCAACGCTCGAGAAGCTTCCGTTATTTGAAACTCCCAAACATGGTTCTCCTGAAAAAGCTCTACGCGTAGGATTAAGGGAAACAAGTCTCTGGTTTATAATTCAGGGCATCCTGTTCGAGTCCTGATACCCTCCAAATTCTGCCTATGCGCCAGTCATCCCAAGCAAGTTCTCAGGTTTGAAAGCCAACTTCACTAGCGTACCCTCACAACGCGTCCTCGATTTCCTCCAACTCTAAGTTTCCTGGAATGCAGGCATACACTACCGAGCGCGCCAGAAAGAACGGCCTGGCCAACGCGTCTAGCGGGCGTGTCTTCGTCACTTCGCCCAAAGACCATTTCGGGCCAATCACAGCAGCCCACGACCCAGTGAATCGAACCGGGGTACGTGTGGGATCCGAGTGGGGAAGCAGACTGGAGTGCCGGCAGTGGGGGGTGCATATGCCCCCGGTCGCAGGCATTTCGGGGCAGTCCGGGAGGGGGGCGCAAAGCGTGGTCGTTTCGGGGGGGTACGAGGACGACGAGGATCATGGGTGGTACTTCATTTACACGGGCAGGTGGGCTTCTCTGACATTCTGGCAGACATTCTGGGCTTTCGAATCGGATCGTGTAGTACTGAGCGAGTCGCAGGATTTGCAGAGCGAAAAGGTGGGATGACGAGAACGAAGGACTTTTTATCCATTTGGGAAAGGTAGGGCTTTCAACAACAGGACTGTATTGCTCAAGGGCAGCCAAGGGCTTTTTGAGGTCAAGGATCCTGATATTTGCATACTCTGAGAAGCAAAAAGGGTCAGGCTTTTCAACCCGCCGCTCGCCTCCAGAAAGTCTCCTTACGGAAGCGATGTGTGTCCTTGTTTGCAGCGGCGGGCGGGACCTGAGCGGCAACAAGCGCACGAGCAAGGAGCAGTCCAAGGAGCAAGTGTTTGAAAAGTTCAACCTCGCGCTCAAAGTCAGCTGCAGAGAAGGCTACCCAGTGCGCGTTGTCAGGTGAGCGGGGCTGGCAAATTCTGCACATCTGGGCCAGGTTAAATTCTAGAGTTTTAGGGTTCTGGATATCTGGACTTTCACGGTTAGGCATTGGAGGGTCGTACTGGTCAAGTCGGCTGACGCGAGTCAATGTGAGGCAATCGAGAATCCTTGCTACAGAAATTGTACTCATGCTGTCGGATGCCGCTCATTGACAGCAGAGTATGCGCATTTGGCCAGATCCTGCGGGTCCGCTAAACCCGGACTTAAATCAGGCGGCCAGGTTTGACCTGACCTGCCGTAGGGTGACACACTTTATCTTCCGTTCTTGCACGCCTCACTTGTTTTCCAGTCCTTACATTACGCGACAAGACTGCCATTTATTCCCAGCAAGGGTGACTTTTTTCCTTGCCCACCTCCGCTGAGCGCCATTTGGCACTCCAACCCCAGTGCAAGGTCCTACGCGAGTTACACCGCCGGACCCATCTCCTACTCCGTACTTTAGTGACGTCATAATTTGGCTTTGTGACCTTTACTTCCTCCCCCTCTCAGGTCGCACAAGGACCGCAAGTCGGCGTTTATCCCCCATTGTGAAAGCTACGACAGGATTTACCAAGTGGAGACGTTTCCCCTGTCTCTCTTACACACTTTAATGGCGTCACGATAGTTGTCTTTTGCGGCCCCTCCAGGTTGCACAAGGAGTGCAAGTCGCCTTTTGCCCCACAGCGCAGAAACATTTGCTACGATGGGTCCTACCAAGTGGAGATATCTCCCCTTATCTCCGTCACACAGTACGGCGTCACGATAAAAGTCACCTGATCAACTTTTGCTTTCTCGGCCCCTTCAGGTCGCATAAGGAGCGCAAGTCGGCGTTCGCCCCCCAACGCAAGGTGGTTCGCTATGACGGGATCTACCGGGTGGAGAAGTGCTGGCGCAAGCCGGGCAAGCAGAACGCGGTCATGTGCCGCTTCCTCTTCGTCCGGTGCGACAACGAGCCCCCGCCCTGGGACAGGTACATAATAGATAACGGCGACCACTTCCCCGAAACCTCACCTCTGCAGTCGCTCGGAAAGTCACAGGCACTGAAGTCGCGACGAATGACATTCGATACCTGTTACCGGTCTTCTGAGGACCGCAGGCTGTGCCTTGGTTTGCAAGCGTTTTCCCCGCTCTTGAAAACCTACTAAAGTCCATTATCCAGATCAAGAAGACCTTTTCAACTACTATTGAGGTCGACGGTTTGGGGCTCGATCGCCCCAGCGTGGCATGTGTTGATCAGGGTTCCAAATGACGGTTGAAAAGCGAACCTGCCACGCTGGCTTGATCGGCCCCCAGCCTCATCGCTCGGCGCGGACCCTAACGAGGATCTCAGCAATGCTGCCATTCCTTCCGTCGACTCCTTTCGATGACGTTGCCAAAGACTGCTGATCAAACCGAAGTGTATCCAGTCTGACGGAGTCCAGCCGCCTTTCTTAAATGTGAATTTCGAGTCTGCGAGCTTTCATGGACAGTAAGATTCCGGCTGATTACCGTGCGACAGCCGACGCCTTGCAAGGGGCCGCTCCTGTATTGTGCGAAGCAGGGTGACTGCACTTGAGGAACTCCTTGAGTGAAAAGCATGCGCCTTTCAGATGAGCGCACGGGACTTCGCATGCAAACTCTTCCTGTAAACTCTCCGTGTAATCCATCGAACCCATCTGCAGCGACGGCGCCGCCGATTCGCCCCACCGGAACGTCCCACAGATACGGGAACTGGAGGGAGCGCGGGACGTCTTTGAGAGGGTGGAGCCGCCCGCCTGGGACTGGAAGGTGCGGCTGATACCTGTGAAGCGTCTCAAGTGTGATGGAGACCTCGATTGTGGGATACAGACCCCAGCACTAGAGTTCGAAAAGCTCTGCTAGACGGATTCACACTGCACGCGTTCAAGTGTGGGAACAGCACCCTCTCGTTCTTCTTCATTGCCTCATGTTAGTGTGCAACGCACAACTCAGATTCACCTTGACCGCCCAATCTCCTTTCACTGAGGACAAGCCAGAAATTGTGCAGGGGTGCAGAGTAGCAGGAAGTGCTGATTTTAGGGATGCAGTCTGAGAGGCGAATGGTTATGCTGATTCCGGCGTGGTCCGAGGCTATCAGCGTTGTGGGATGAAGAACTCAAACCGATGCCGCCTTCTTTATCGTTTGCAGGAAGACGAGGGCTGCTGGGGTTGGACCCGGGACCCACCCCCCAGTCAGCAAAAAGCGCCCAAGAGTGCTCGGGGGAATCCGCCGAGGGCCTTGCAAAGTGGGTCGGACGGTACTCGGTTTCAAAAATGTTGAGGGTGCCCTTTCCAGAAGTAGTCCCGATTTCTGCTGATCAATACCAGCAGTGCTTGATTTGAATGTGCACCTCGAATGCGAAGCCACAAGCGGGATTCCACTGAGTTTGTCGTTTCGAGTTGTTGTCAATCGTTCAACTTCTGACGGCCTTCATTAGTCCAGTTTCCGGTTCTAAGTATGAAAACGGGAAGCCTCCATTGAATCTGCTCGTTGGGTGGGAAGCCGGAAGTCGTGGAGCGCAGAAAGTACCAGGCGCTTCGAGCTTTGCGCTGTGGTTTCCACAAGTTCAGGCCAGTGAAGTGTAAAGTGCAAGACGTTCACGATCTCGGCTGGTTGCATATGGGGCGCTTCTCGTCATGGCAGAGTCTTGCTATGGGCTTTGGACCTTGTATCACAACTATCAGATTTTGCAGGCCATAAAAGAGAGGGACGGACGCATCAACTCTGTCATGTACAGCCAGACGCTTCTTTAATTGGATGGTCTCCTTGGCCCCCTTCTAAACCAGCCGTGCTTCCTTGCAGGTGACATCGTGAAGTACGATGCTCCCTTGGCGTCAGAGAGCGGCGTCCAATCACAGGTCGACTCCGGTGATGACGTCAGCAACACTCTGGCAGGGAAAGTTGGTCAGGCTGGCGCCAGTCCAACCAGGGAGACGGCGGCTCCGGCCCTCGACACCAGCGCATTTGCGAGGGATCCCTCAAATGACATCAGCGGTTGTCCTGGACACGGGCCTGGTGACGTCAGCGGGGGGGCTGATGACGTGAGTGTTAACACTGATGAGGTCGGTACTGCCCGGGGGCAGGTGAAAAGACCATTGGATGACGTCACGGAAAGCTTGGGGCCCAAGGCCCCAAGGGAGGGTGTGCAGGCGGCAGAAACGGAGAGGGCCGCGAGCTTGCCGCTTGAAAAGCAGGACGGCATCAAGGGGCGGAGCGGTGTCAAGAATCCAGACGGAACGATGCAGAGCGCGGGCTTGATACAAGCGGTCGAAACGGAGGACGATCCGTCCGAAGACGAAAGGGGATCTGAGGGAGAGACGCCGCTCGGGTTGTCAACCCCGGGAAATGAGGCGGACGTAGGATACACCATTCTTCGTTCGTGGCCACGAAGACCCCAGTTTCCTTATTGGACTCGCCACATTTTCGACGAGTCGGACGAGTCGGACGAGGGACCGATTACATATTCAAGGAGAAGGAGGGAGGCTGGTGTCACGGAGCAAAGCAGGGGCGGACAGGCACAACACTTGACACCAAGCAGCGGCAGTGGGCTGCTTCCTGGAGAGCTAGGCGTCGGTTTACACCCGCGGGCTGCTTCTCCGCTGCGGAAACCGCCAGCGTCGGCTGACGAGTTGCTGCTCGACTCGAACCCGAACCAGGGCCTGGCGCAACCTCAAGCAAGTTTTCCGCAAGGGCTCGCGGAGTTCGGTGTCCGAGACGAATGGAGAGCGCACAAGAAAAGCAGGCGGAGGGCGCTGCGCGCGGAGCTCGAGAGGTCGAAGGGAGCAAAAGCTTTGCACGTGGCCCAATTGGAGGGTGGGTCGCGATTCGACTCGCTACTTCTCTCCAGATGCGCTCTGTCTTCCTTTGTACTCTTTAGGAGCCTTCTCCTTTCTTCTGGAATTGGCGTCGATTAACAATCTGAGAGAGCCCCCGAACCAGGGGAATCTGCTTCAATGGGTCACATACGAAAGTACGAAAGTACGGTACAGATTTGAGCTGGGAAACGCGGATTTCTGTACGCTGGTCTGTGTCGGGAGCAATGAAGACCCGAGGACTTTTTGTCGAAGCGAGACTTTGAAGACGCTTGCGCATCGTTTGCGATCGCAAGCTTCGCAATAGATGTCTGAATGTCAAGAGAATCTAAGCACGCTGTCAGAATGGTATCGAGGCGAACTGTGAGCTATAAGACGTTTGTGCGCCAGCGTTCTGCCCTGGCCCGTGGAGTCTCCGTCCCGTTGCGTTTCTCTCCGCTGGTGTGCAGTCGTGAACCATCTGGGGGCCATAGTTGCCAAGCTTTGAGCTCAAGTCAGAAAAAATGCTGACCCGACCATCCTCCGAGTCGGGCTCCGCTTCGCAGATTTACTCGAGTTCCAAGGTCTTTGCTTTCTGAGAGGCAAATCCATCGTAATCGTCAATAGGGGAGAAGAGCGTAGCATTACCAATCGGACACTATCACCACTTGATTCTAAAAACATCTTAGATGCTTGGACGCCACTCTACATCTCCTTTGCGTGCCCAGTAATCCTGTCTGCATGATTGCGAAATCTCTCCTCGACTCATTCTTTAGATTGTATCAGAAGCAAAGCCATGGCAAGCATGTGCTAAGAACAGAAGCTTGGACCACGAAGCTTGATTACTCGAGTTCCAAGATCCACATCCTTCCGCAACTAACCTGGTTCTGCTAAGGGTCTCTGAAGTCAGCTGTAATGCAGAGTTTCTCTTAAACATCCGTTCCCCCTTTGCAGTTTGCAGTGACATTTCACACGCTGATTCAATCGCTGTTTGGCGACTCAGCCAGTTCCATTCATACTCTGAATTGGTTGGCTGTCAAAACCACAGTTGTGATCAGCTCGGTCTTTTCCGGATATGATATCAACAATAAATATGCCGGCGTTCTTTCTGCTCATCTTGCCTGTACGTTTCTCGCAGGCACCTTTTCTCCGGACGATTCCGGAGCCTTCAAGGACCCCCCTGCCGTCGCGCCAGGCAGCGCCGTCGGGTTACCAGAAGCCTCTGCTGATGTAGTCAGCCGGCCGGAGCCACCGCCCCAGGCTGACGTCACCACAAGCAGCAACTCTCCGGCTGCTGACGTCAGCACGGAAGCAGATGGGGTCGCCGCAGGTGGGGCGGCAGCAGCGGAGAATGCTCTCGGTGGGGTCACAGACTTGATGGTCAACGTCCCAAACTCACCAGACAACGCCACGAAACCGTCAGAAGCTGAGTTTGGCGAAAAGGCGCTGCAGACAGGAACGCGCTGCGAGGAGAACCACACGAACGTCGGAAGAAGCGGTGTCACAAACTCGGCAGCCGGAGCGATGCAGTCGTTCGTGACACCGGAACCGGTAGTCGAACTAGTTGACTCGCCGCTCTCTCTCCTGCCACAGAAGCTTCAATCCCCGCAGTTGCCTTCGTCTCCGCATTCCAAGCGGGCGAAGGCTGGTCACGTGGCGGCAGTGTTGGTAAGGGAACCCTCCGATCTCCGGGCTTATCCAGGAGCTGAACACTCCGACGAGCCCGTCCTAGTAGAAAGCGCGCGAACGTCAAAAGCCGATCAGTCCATGAAAGCTACAGGGAGTTTGGAAGGGGAGCTTCAAAATGGCGCTCCGCCAGAGTTGCCCCCAACGCCCGACCAGTTTGAAAAGGCTAGGAAATCGGGGCAACTCTTAGGGCAACCGGGCACCCGTACCGGTGCGGCTAGTTGCCCAGACTTTCAACCGGTCGCTTCAACGGCTGAACCGGGCACTGGCGTGGGTGAAAACATAGCCCGGGTGATTCTACCGGCCACATTGGATTGTGAAACGGGCGCTTCGGCGGGCCAACTAGGTACGGGAGAGGGTCAACTTGAAGCTGACCGGTCTCTTTGGGGCAGCCCAGACGGTTCGCCTGGAGAAGGTGACCTAGAGCGGGAGAGAAAGAATCCAGATAGGATCGTGCGCGAGCTGATGCGTGTGGCGCGAGAGAACGAGGCGCGGTGTCGCAAGATGGAAAATGAGTTGCAGGAGGCGAGGGAAACGGTTCGTGTGGCCGAAGAGAGGGCGGGGTCCACCGAAGAGAGGGCCCTGAAACAGGAAGAGACGGCCCGGCGTAGCGAACAAAGGACTCGGGAAAGCGAAAAGCAGGCCCGAGACAGCGAGGCGAGGACCCGGTCAGCGGAAGAGCGAGCCCGCTTATCGGAGGAGTTGACCCGTTTAGTGGACGAACGGGCCCGGGGAGCGGAAAAGAGGGCGCAGGGGGCGGGAGAGAGGGCCCAGGCAGCGGAAAATAGGGCTTGGAATAATGAGATGACAGGACGGGCGTTGGAAAAGAGGGCCCGAGAGAGCGAGGAAAGGGCACAGGAGTTTGAGAAACGGCTTCGTGACAGTGAGGCAAAAGAGCGGGAGTTGGAAGAGCGGCTGCGGGTTAGTGAGGGGTTTGCGCGGGCGCTTGAAGCGATGAAGCGCGAGACGGAAGAGCGATGGGCGGCGGAAGTGGTGGAACTGAAAAGCACGATGGAAAGGGACAGAGAAGACTTTTGCGAAGCGGCTGGTTGTCTGCTGTGGGGCAAGGACGGCTCTGACGGGAGCATGACGTCAAGAGACGTGACCGCCCGGGGGGTCGTAGAAAGCGTCGGGGCTCTGAAAGGGCTGGTTGAGGAGCTGGAGGGGTGCTCGGGGAAAGGGACCGGGGGGCTGATCGAGCGCGCGAGAGACCAGTTGCTGATCCTGCGGACTGACTTGGGGCGGAAGCAAGAAGAGGTCGGGATGCTGGAGATGATGCTGGATCAGAGCGAACAGTTGCGTGAGGAGCTGCAACGAAACAGAGGGGATGGGTTTGATTCGGGCCGGGGGGTGGAAAGCGTGCAACCCTTGAGGGAATGTGCTGTTCCCAGAAGAGCGGTGGCGGTTCAGACGGACGAACCCCCACTCGAACCAGCAGGGCGAGCACCACGGGAAAGCACGCGTGCTGACGTCAAGTCTGACCCTGTCGTCGTCAGCGGACTGCGAGCCGAGCTGGATGAGCTTAAGCAGGAGTACGCGGCGCTAGTGGGTCTGATTCAGCGGGATCGAGGCTAGGTTCCAGGCTGCACCGTAGCTCTGGGCTTTTAGGGACCCTCGCGCCATGGTGTGCTTACAGCGGAAGCACAAGAAGAAGGTCATAAGAAGATAGCAGTCCTAGGGTAGGGAATGATTTGCTGTTCTAATGTAGAAGCAAGGTTTTTTGGGATTCCCATGTCTTAAATTTCGGAATCGCACGTGCTCTATCAAGGCCGGATGCGCAGCCTCCATATGTGGGGAACTGATCTCTTGCATCGTAAGCTGGAAAGTACATGAAACAAGCGTTATTGAAATCGACTTGCACGTTCAGAATGTGATTGGTACGAACTACAAGTCAACGGTCTTGCTTTATGTGTATGCACTGGACGTATACGTCGACCTAGTACAATGACCATTGAATGCCTGAGTTGACGCGCTCTGCATGGCTAGCCGCTATTTAAGGATGCATGCGGCTATTCATGCTGCATATCCGACCGTCATTTGCAGTGAATAAGGATCACGTTGCCAAGTCAATATTAAGCTAAATGCACGCATCTTATGTACGTCAATGCTAATCATGCACTCTGGCGCCTGCATGAGGTCGCGCCCCAATGGCATATAATATGCACATATGCGTAGGCCTAGGATGCATGTGGGAAGCCATGCCAGGCCTAACATCCAAAGCCCCGAAACAGGCCTAATGCTTTACTTTCGGGACCGTCCGGGCCCAGCGCTCGGCCGTAATACATCAGGATCTGTATCATAACACGGGGTTTGCAGCTTACATTCATGATCCCCGGCTACGCTACCATGACCGTTTTCGGCATCTAGATGCAATAGTGAACCAACCTAGCCGATATTGAGACAAATTCTGATGTGGAATTCGTATGGAATTAATCGTGCAACTCTGTTGTGCTGGGCCTGCACGCTCATCTGCACTTGGACCCTATTCGGGAGACTGCTTCCGGAAGCTGGTGAACGGCTTCACAAAGGCGGCCGCTATCGTTCCGACCTGAGGAGTACCACGCGAGAAGCTGCTTATCATGCAAGGTCAGACACCGAGCTCTAACACGTTCCAAAAGTCCTGAGCATCAGGCAAAAAGGTCAAGTTCAAACAATGCACCGCGCGGAACCGCGATCTGCTCTACCTTTTCAACGACCTACCACAACTGGCGCTACCAGCGCTACACAAGCAAACGGACAACTTTCGAGTTGTCAAATCCAAATCTAAATCTAATGGTATAGTGCTCCGCCTCTCCGTCACTGCCTCTCCGTTCTTGACCGGGCCCAAGCTGCAAGAATCAGAAGCGTCCTTCAATTGGAGTCCGTCCAGCAGGTTAAAATTAAGCGTGACAGAAGTACGCACCTTTAACAACTAAAGTTCAAAGCCTATTTCTGCTGTGAAGAGGAGCCTTGTATGGCAGCCTGTGGCGCACTACGAAGTCGCCTCAAACGCAATGGAGAAAGGTTTTTGGGGCCGCGTGGGTCTTGTCCTGAGTATGATGAAGTAGAACGTCAAACCCGAATGGGTTTCAGGATCACAGGCGAGAGCTTTGACCGCCAGCTTCCCTTTCCTTGACATCCAACGATATGTAAGCAAGCTGCTTCGTCGAAGAATCAACACACATCCATAGCTGAGCTGCAGTTGCTGTGTATTTCAAGCTGTCGAGGAGCAAGGACGCATACAGGTGATAACGCTGCTTCAACCTTAGAGTTTACTCGTGGTACTAGCTGTACACAACATTTGCAGAACAGATGAAAGCGAAGGGCTCCGCTCACGTCTCAAAAGTCCTTCTCTGTGGCCGGTTTGCGGCTGCTTCAATCTTCTCCGCCTTCGGCCTCCTGTGCCTTCAGCATTTGGTTCGTGCACGCTGCAAAGACGGAGCCAGAGAGTCTCAGATACTGGAAATACACCGCTGCTTGTATTACATTATTGGTCGCGCTCAGTATATATCAGTTTCCAATCCAGTAGTGACTCACATGAGATCAATGCAGCCTCATTCATTCTAGCCACACAAGATCTCACTGATCTCATGGCTCGATGCAGAGTACGTGCTTCTACGTTCAATCCTTAATCTCAAGTCCTTAAATCGGATGCATCCTCGAGACGCAAACGCTGCTTGTTCAGCGTTAGTGCGCGTTACAGATGATCATTCCAAAGAATGTTCGCATCTGGACGGTTTAAAGACGGCACAAGGGCGATACCACATTTGAAACGTCCTAAAGTTGGTTCTTGGACGTGTTCAATGCAGCTGTTACCTTTCGCCAGCATCCAATTGAGGTCCCATACACTTTCGCCGTACGAGTCCTCTTTGCTCCAGCTCTTCTCCCGCATCATCGGCACGACTGTATGCGTCGTCTTGTGATGCACCGCCTTGAGCCAACTGCAAGGGCCATCGACGGAGAAACTGAACCATCCTGTGACCGATGACCATTCTGCATGCTCTCCTTACTAGCAAGGCCTGGTGCTTCTGAAGTCTATTGCTTTTTTGAAGTATCGTTTGACACGCGTTCCTTGTAAAAAAGCGTCATACAATGCAACTTACAATTTTTCGAGAGTCTCTCTACAAAAGAGCCTATAGGAAAACCCAGCTTCGAGGTTGAAGGAACTGTATGAACACTTGAGGGAATTCAATGTCTAGTAAGGCGAGCTGCCACGATAAAGTGATCGGGGTGCGTGTAATGAGTTAAGAGGCCAGGTATCTTGTTCGAAAGACGGTGCTGGCAGAACTCAAATGTGCAAGAGAATTTGGGACATGGAACCAACGAAAGACCCGAGACGGCGACAAAGACGAGTCAGATCATATTACAAATGAAGCGGGGACAAAGCTTCTAAACTTACCGGTTGCTTTCCGGCGCGGAATAACAAGTCTCGCAGAAGTCTGTCTGGAATCCCTTGCCCTTGTTAGTGCAGGACCGGCATTGGTACCAAAAGTCTCCAGTGGGACGGCGCTGCACACCGGAACAGATGTACGTACACGTGTCACGGGATCAGATGCAATCTCGCATCGATAGATAGGGGCTTTGCAACGCTTGCTAATCGTAATCTTTGGCTGGAACAAGGCCAATGGGGCCCTGAGTAGCGTGGCAGTGAAGGAAAAGAAAAGGGATGCACCTGCTCGCGTTCGAAGTTGACGCTAAAAGGCTTGCTGCGCTTGGACTTACCCGGCACTGATCGCACATTATACCATCAAAGCAGGGCATGAGCTCTTCAACGAGACCCTCCCAAAAGGCTGTTGGGGAAAAACGCTCCGCCGCCATTGCCTCGTCGATCAGACGCTCGACTCTGTTGTACTCGTCCGCGCGTTGATTCAAGATCTGGAGCTCAGCTGTATCAATTAAGGGGAAGATAGTAAATTGGATTGCTCTGCTTCTCGCCGAAACCTATGAAGCAGCATTTTTACCAGATGAACATGGGGAAATGCTTTCTCGGGGTACTCAGAATGACCCCGGACGTTAATTTAGCTTCCACGAAAGTTTTTGGAGATCAAAGAGGAGTTGCTTGACCCAACTCGGAGGAGAACCGGAAGGAGGAAACCCAACCCCAAAAGTGTAGCAAAGATATTTGGCTGTTTGAATCGATGAGGGAGTCGGCTGACATCCAGTGCCTGCGGGCGCTCCAAGTTTTCCAAAAGATATACATGGACCATAGCGTCCCCGACGTGCCGCACAGTTGAGACTTGAAGCATCAGAATCAGAATCCCACATAGCAGATGTCAAGAAGTTCACAGAAGACAAATAGCGCCATCTCTGGTCGAAGAGCTGGCAGCATGATGCTTGTTCAGTTAACACGATCCACGAGCGACTCAACGCAGTCGACCTTCGAATCCTTGACATGCGAACATTCTTTGCGAATCAGGGTAGCAAAAGTAAGGGAAGGGTAACAAGGGCAAAGAACAACTCTGACCAAACTGCAGGTCAAAATTTTATCTGTCAACTCACCCGGCAAAGCGTGGCGCAATACGAGGCTGTCTAACCTGAGGCCAAACTTGGAGGTGCCATCGTGGTTGACGATCTCGAACGTAACCCTGACCTCCACTGCCGCCCCGTCCTCGCCACCCGGATCCGTCGATCCAAGGCTGGTAAAGTCTTTCAAAACAGTCCCCTTCTGATCGAGCCCGAACGTGGCTACCTCCAGCTCAAAGTAACCCGCCTTTGGGGGCTTTGCGTTCTGCAGCAACGTGAGGGGGTCCACAATGGCCCGGAAAATCTCCGGCTGGGCGCCGGGCGCCTCGACTGTTGTGACAAACGTGAGGTATCCAGTCTGTAACATCGAGCCGGACGCTTTAAGATTAGCGGAGATCCGCCACGCCGCAGTGTACGCCTTCCCTGGTTGCAACGCCGCGGACAGTTTTCCACGCACGTCAAACCAGAAAACCCCGTTCACCTCCATAGCGGTGCCAAAAGTGGCTTTTGGGTCCGGCACGGTCTGCCAGTAGTGGCTGTCCTTCCAGACGATATCCAGGGAGACAGCCGAGCGGTAGATCAGGTGTCGCTCCTCGGTGTGTACTTCTAGCTGCACCAAAGACCGGGACTCAACGTGTCAAGACCAATCTCTTGCAGACGTTTCCATCCTCCTTGCAGATCGCTGGTCTCCGATAATCAGACTGGATGGGGAAAGCATTTGAAGAAGTACAACCAAGAGACCGCGCGCGTTCAGCCGCCTCGCAAGTCTGGACACGATTTAGAATCTGCTTCGATGAATCTCAATCTTGCACTGTCACGCATGAAAAGCAGTGTCAGACTCATCAAAGTTCAGAATTAAGCAGAACCTCAAATCAAGAGTGATATCCTTGGCCCAAATCGGTCTGCCATGGGACTTTGGTTTGAAGAAGCCTCATCGAGATTTCACTTTTGGCAGGTTGGCCGTTTCCTTGGGTCTGACTGCAACGACTCGAAGCTGTCCTTCGGGTGTCAGCTACATTCCTCGTGCTTGACCAGACCGTCTGCTTCACGGTTGCATTTAATAGCTACTGAAGTATAGCATCCGATAGGTTTTCATCAAATCGACCATCATGAGATGACTGTTTTCCAACCAGCTCAGATCAACAAGGCGTCTGGTGATTCAAATACCCACCAAGTCCCTGTTCGCGTCTTCCAAGGCAGTGGTTTCGCCCACCGTGGAGTTGGGCAGTGCTGTAAGCGCTGCACGTTAAGAATTGATAAGATGTGAGTCGTTTTAGTGACTCGAGCAAGCTAGTAAAAAGTTGCTGTGGTGGTTGTGCCATATGAGGTTTCTAGTTGAAGCCATGCCCCAAAAATGCAACTTCTACATTCCTATGCTTGTGACTTAACGCCATCTCACTTTGTGAAAGAGATAAGGGCAAGCTTCAAACAAACCGGTCGATGTTGACAGTCGTTTCTATCTTGTTGGCATCTGATCCTAATGACTAAGGCATTGGGCGTATGTGATCCCGACTGCAATTATTCAGCTCATCAAAAGCGTCAGCTTTGACAACGGTAAATGTTCGCTGCTCGGTTGAGGTCAGAAGCAAACGAGTACACCGGCCGCGGAGGAGCTCCTTTCTTAATGGTCAAGTGCTCACCTACATCCTCGCGGGCGTCAGCTTGCGGTGCACGGACACGTCTCAGCTGCTGCTGA